>CAUYTI010093470.1:0-14516 GCA_963575145.1 Galago senegalensis
CCACATCCACGCCAGCATCTCTGGTTTTGGGATTTTGTGATATGGGCTAATCTCACTAAAGTTAGATGATACCTCAGAGTAGTTTTGATTTGCATTTCTCTGATGATTAAGGATGGTGAGCATTTTTTCATGTATCTGTAGGCCATACACCGCTCTTCTTTGGAGAAATTTCTATTCAAGTCCCTTACCCAACCTGAGATGGGATCAATTGTTTTCTTCTTGCTAATACCTTTAAGTTCTCTATGGATTCTGGTTATTAAACCTTTGTCGGAGTCATAACCTGCAAATATCTTCTCCCATTCTGATGGCTGTCTGCTTGCCTTACTTACTGTGTTCTTGGCTGTGCAGAAGCTCTTTAGTTTGATCAGGTCCCAGTAGTGTATTTTTTATATAAATGGCCTGTTCTTGACTTGTCTGCTGGTCAAGACAGTCTTGGTACTTGTTGACCCAGTATCATGAATGGCATCTGTAGGACACATGAGATTTTCAATAGGTATGTTGAAACTTAAATTAATTAATGAATCTTAATAAGAGTTTTGACATTTAAACCCAACTCAAAAGACTTTAAGAAGGACTAGGCTGATGAAATTGCAAACTCAACAATTCACTAAACACTGAGCCTCTGCTATCCTTGACAGCCGAGTACATTGACCCTACAAGGCTGATGATGGCTTCCTTGATTTAGTTCCTGGGAAACTCTCCAGGTGGTTTCTGCCCCCCAAACTCTACATGCTTGGTAGATTCATCTCCTGTGCTAAATTGAGTCAAACTCAAGCTGTACCATTTGGGCCACCTCAGAATCCACATTGAAAGTCTTTCTGTCTTCCTTCCCCATCATACTTTGTCTCAAAATTATTCTGTGCCTTCCAGCTACTCAGTTTTCCTATTTTCTTATTTTCTTAAATTTTTTAAAAATTATCCGACTCATTCTAAAATGTCCCAGGACTAATAAAAAGTATGTAGTGTCTGTTTTATCCAGTCAAGTTCTCAATAACCCTGAGATGCCTTCAAATACATGTTACCCTTTCCCCAGACAGTTGGATCAGGCAGGTTATCAACAATTCCAAATTAAATTACAGGCTCAAATAGAGTTAAAACTGGTACTGAAAATAGATCCATCTTTCCATATAACCGGATTCAAGACAATCACACTGCCTTACCTTCTCCTTATTCAAGTGGCACTACGCAATGCTTCATTTCCTGGTGGGTTTAACTGAAGGTCAGAGATTATTTTAGGGGAGGGCAGGTGTGTTTGAGAAGATCTCAGAAGGCAGAGGAGTGCGTAACAGTGATAGCCCCAAGGAAGTTCTAGCTGTGGCCATTGAGAGAGGGGGAAATGCCATAAATTTAAAGGCACAACAGACTACAGAGATCCTTGAAAGAATGGAACTAAAATGGGAGAAGCCTGGGTTTTGTTAAGAAAATAAAAAAGTCATCTAGCAAATAATTGGACCAGTGAAACTTCATAACCATAAATGAACTTACAGTGTTATCTCTAGTCCATAAGAACAAGCACTCTCCACAGAGTTGCTGTCAGTATCTGCTACACTCTGGTCTTAGTTGTATGCTTTTCTGAACTCTTTCTTAATTGACTTGTGATTTGTTTATCAGACATTTATTGAAAACCTACTAAGAACCAGGTACCATCCTAAGTATGTGGGATACCATAGTGAGCACAGTGAGACACAACCTTGCTCTAATAGAGATCACACTTTTGTGGGAAACAGAGACTATAGGAGTCAAACCACCAATTGATCACATGTAAAAGCAAAGCTGTGATACGTGACACAAAGGAGAAGGAAGGGGTACTCTGAAAGCACATAACAGGTACTGAGCAGATCAGCTAAGACTTCCCTGGAGAAGTAAACCTTAAACTTAAAAGTGAAGGAAGAATAGCTGTTGGGTGGATGCAAATGGGGGCAGGGAGCAAGTGGCCCCATATGATGGAGCAGCGTGTGCAAATGCCCTGTGGCATGGAATATTGTATGGAGTACAAGGAACTGAAAAAGGCCAAGTTTACTGAAGACAAGATAGGAACAGGATATGGCATGTGTGATGAGGCAAGAGAGGGGTGTAGGGACCAGATGGTTCAGGGCCCTGTCCATCTCATTGAAAAGTTTTTACATTATTCTAAAAGCAATGGGAAGTCTTTGAAGGATGTGATTTCACCTTCACTACATGATCTTCCAGCATCCCAGTTAATATTGTATTAACTATTGAGTTAAATACAGTGTCCCATGTATTTAACTCAACATAAAATTGGGCTAAATCTGGGGAAAGAGAATAATAAAGCAACCAGGGTGATCTAAGTCAGTTGCAATTGGAGAGCTCCAATCAAAATTTAACAGACAACAGGAAAGCATGGGAATGAACCTGAACCTCAGGTTAAGAGTCTGTGGGTCAAAACCACTTGATATTATTCCTGAATAAAATCCATATAGTTCCCATAAATGGCACCTACCCTCCTCCCCACCCTTTAGCCATTTGAGGATTTTCTTATGTTCCGGACCTTTGAATGCCCATCACAATTGCAGAAGTAAAATGAATGGTAATAAGAAATTGATTTAAGGCCTCCCCCAGGGTAAAATAATGATTCATTGACGTTTGTAGCATTTTATTGTAAGTGTGGTGGAAATGATTATTATCTTTAATGGTTAACTGAGTAATTGATTATTGATAAATGAGTACTCTATTCAAGCCAGGATCCATCTTACATCACCTGGAAAAGGATGATGTTCCTACTCTTTTAATGACCATTAAGTGGTAAATAAGGAAGTGGAAATGTTTCATAACGTACATATTAAGTCTCTTTGGTCATTTAACCACCTCTGCAATGAGAGCAGTAAGGCAGCTGGGGGTAGATAGCCGACATACGGAAAGATCAATGACTGTTTTTCAGAGTTTTATTGAAAGTGCATTATAGATTGTCTTGCTTTTAACATTATTACTTCATTGAATAACGATATATGAGTCAGCTAAGGAGGAAAATTAGAATACAGCTCTGCAAGGCTATCTGTGTGACCGGAGAACCACATCGTAAAATGGCCTCCAGAGAAAATATGAATCCCATCCCCACTCCCTGTACCTGATGCAAATGGGTTTGGTCACAGAGAAAATAGCAAAGTGAATAAAGTCTGTCTTTGGGCTCCAACACCCCCTTCTTCTTGCATCTACCCTCTGATGTCCCTTCAGAATGAGCCCCTCTGCTGCACTCCTGTCACCCAAAGTCACTCCCACACACAGCTGCGCCGTCACTGAGATGCGTAACGCACGTAAATGGTCCCAAGTGCCAGAATGCTCACATCTGCAATCACAATTCTCTATGGCACTCCCATTCCTTTGGTATTCTGATCTTAGTCAATGCAATTTAACCAACTTATACTACTTCCCATTGACCTGCTTCAATATGAATTCTTTTTAGTACAGAATGCCAATTACATGCTTAATACATTTCTGATGAGAAGAATTTCTGGTGGTTTAACAAAACGATGTGCAGTTTCATGGGACGATGTGTTGATGCAGGTGGAACTTTTCCTGAGGGTGGGCAAAGGGTTTTTGTCAGAGGCAGGGAAAAGGGTTAGGAAGAGCACAGACTTTCAAGTCCAACAGAAGTGAGTTCAAATCTTGGCTATAGGTTCAGCGACTGTACCTCAGCAGTTATGGTGGCGGGGTCAAACCCAGCCCAGGCCAGCTACAAAACAATGACAACTGCAACAACAACAACAACAAAATAGCCAGGCATCATGGCAAGTGCCTGTAGTCCCAGCTACTTGGGAGGCTGAGGCAAGAGAATCGCTTAAGTCCAAGAGTTTGAGGTTGCTGTGAGCTGTGACATCACAGAACTCTACTGAGGGTGACATAGTGAGACTCTGTCAAAAAAAAAAATCTGGCTCTAACACCATCAAGGAAACCACCTCCCAAACTCAAATCCATCTATAAAGTGGGTGCTAGTGCCTTGTAGATGAGAGTGAGGATTAGATAATTCACTGTATGCAGAGTGCCTAGCACAGCAGCCGGCACACGGAGAGTACAATTCACCACTGTTATTTTTACAATGGGGGTGGTTACCAAGGAATTCTAACTAAGGACCAGTATAGACCACCAATAATTGTCTGATTTTTTTCTTGATACTCCCAAGGAAGAGTAGAATGGGCCAACCAAGAACTCAGCAAGGAAGGAAAAGAGTTACAGCATCTGAGCACGATGGTCACAGAATAGTAGCTCCCTATTCCAAGTTTCATTGGAAGCTTAAGTTTGAGAGCCATAAACTTTTAAAATGTACTCTCTTGGCTTTGGCCTTAGCATCAAAAACAAGGGCATTAATACGAGCCTATTAACACCTTCAATATAATTTGAGAGGTCATTCAGTATCCAGGTATCTATGTCAACCACAGAATGATTTTAGGTGAAGTGGCATAATTTTATTTTCCATGGGTCATGATGGTTACAATCGCCAAGAGACGACTTTGTTTTAAATACTGTCTTACAGTGGTGTCCGGCGTATTTCTGCCTATCACTGTCTTCTGCTACTTTTTAAAGTTCTACAATATTTTCTAAGCATGCACCTAGGCCCGGGCAGGTTAAAAACTATATCCCTTTCTGTCCATCCTTTCCCCTAATTCTAATCTCAGCAACACGAGCTGTGGCTTTGGTTTATTTTTTACCCTAAGTCCTTCTCACTTCTGGCATGCCTAAGGTTCATGACAAATTATAAGAGTTTGACTGGGGTTCGAAAACACCAACTTAGCATATCTTCTCTAAGACCATTTTAGGAAGGAAAAAAAAATTTATAATTTCATGTTTCAAATATACCACATCTTTTAAAAGTGAGAGGAGATAGAATCTATCCATAAATTCATTACTTCCAACCCTTGACCTGAGAGCTTCAAAGCCATCTATATATCATATGGTGCAGAGTCAAAGTTCAGCGTCCCCATAAATCATACACAGCAGTTACTTTTCTAATAGTCTATTGAAAAGAGCCACCAATCTACTCTAAATGAGAGAGAAAGCAGTCCACACTTACCACGGCCCCACGGCCATGCAGACTTCCACACTGAAGCAGGAAAACGCGAGGAGAGGCAGTGGGAGGAATGTGGTGCAGTGAGAATGTCAGAACTTGTAGAGAGTGCAGGAGGGTATTGCAGTATGGTAATATACAATATTGCAATCACCACAGTTTTTATTCAAGACTGTATTCAAATTGTCTGCTACCTAGGCCAAAGATTCTGTAGAGCTGCCCAGCGCACGTCCAGGGAAGGGCTAAGGAGGTGTCGCTAAGGTGTATCTTACAGCTAAAACAACTCTGCTTTCATCACTTGGTACCACACAAACTAGGAAAAACAACAGGAGTTCTGTTTCTAAAACAATATTTAAGACTCACTGCTATAAGGTTCTGGAAGACTACGTCTGTATGTCTGAGTAGCCAAAAGATAAACAGAGAATCCAAACTGAGAACTTCAAATCCTCCAGAGCCCACCACATCACAGAATTAATGTCTCTAAAATAAGCATCATGATTGCAATCTCTAGGGTCAACATTTTAGATTGTGGATAATCTCTAAGAACATGACAGGTGTGCTTTCAGTCATTTGTTTATTCAACATTCCTTGAACACTCGCTGTCTGCTAGGGGGCTGCAGCAGTAACCACACAGAAACGGTCCTTGCCAACAAGGAGCTCCCGTCTAACAGACTGGAGTTGTATCTCTCCCATAAGCCATTTCACTACTATCTACAAAATTGTGTAGCACGGCGCATTTTATGTACTTTTATCCTCTGCGGTTTAGCTTGAATACATTTCTAAACACATATTTTCTATATAGAGTTACCTCCTGAAATTCTCCTGAAAAAGCAGAGAACTTACTGTGTGTGTGTTTTAGTCTTTGGTACCTAACATAGAATCTGGCACGTGAATAAATTCTGAGTGTCGTGGAAAGAGCACTGGACTAGGAATCACACAGTCCAGGTTTCATTCTCATCCCACCGTTTGCTTCCCAAGTAACATCCGCCCCTTTCCCCACCAGGAAGTAAAACATTCTGCCTGAAACAGCCTGCAGATCCCTTCCATCTTTAAAACATACACTTAATATGTTGAGTACATTTGGTCTGGTAGAAACTAGACTGAAACAGCGATCAAAAGATGTAGATTACAGCCCTTGTTCTCCAGCCCCTTGCAGAAGTCACCCAGAATCTCCAGTCCCCAGTTTATTCACCAGTTAACAAATAATTTTGAGCATTAATAATATTCTATTAGTATCTACACTGCTAATGGTGGGCACCAAAAGGTGAGGTTCATGCTACACAGTTTAATTTCTTATAGCAGAATCCTGAACACGGCCACCGGAGAGTGGAAAGACACAGCACCTTCCCTGTGCAGCAGGAGAATGTTTTCTCTCCCTACTTGATCACGTGAAGCACCTTTTTCTTTTTCCCAAGCTTCACAATCATCCTCATTTTAACTTCATAGTTTGGTATTGAGTAACCTCATAGTTCAGCCCAGCTTACTCTGCTAATTATTAACTTAATAGTTGCATTACCCTGGGCTCCCAGCAAGGTGACTCAGAGCAGCCTAAACAATAAGGCTCTCTTAATAATCTCATTTGTTGGTTTGCCACATTTATTTAAAGTTTTAGTCAAAATGGTTTTAAAAATGTATATTCTTCATCATCAGAGAGAAAAATGTAGTAATGTTCTGCAAATCAGGAGATTAAAATTCATAGAATGTTTAGTGCTACAAGACCAGCTCTATCTTGAAGATGGGTTGGAGAGGTTAGGGAAGTAATACCTGCAGCTCATATGAGGGCCCTGAAAGACATCTTTAGTTGACACATTGTATGACTATGGTTATTTTACCATACAAGAGAGCTAAACATTTGTCTGAAAGTGTCCACAATAGTGACAACAAATATAAATCACAAAACCAGGGTTTAGTTGTCTTTAAGGGATACTAAGTAGGTAGAATTCCCTTTTAAGACAAAATTTCAGAATTAATTGTAAGTCAGAATCAGATTGCCTTGCAAATTCTGTTCATAGGCATTGCTAGAAAATGCATTTTATTTGGGCAAGGGGTGGGGGGAAGCTTAGAATTGTTCAGTAAAGAATCCAGATTTAAAAGTCTCAAAGCCAAAGGTTTGTGATGACTTCATTTGTTATTTAAAAACAAAACTCTTTGAAAAGAAAGACTGCATTTCAAGCATTATTTGGTCAGGCTGTCAGCAGCTAATAGAGGGTATGCTCAAATAGAACACACTGAGGACAGCTTGGAAGAGGGGACGACTGACAAAAATTGGGGGCACCAAGGTTTAGTAAAAGCAACAAGAGACAGTTCATACAGGATAAGTAACCACATGGTGGGGCAAGAAGAGGGATTATGTATAAGAACTAAAGGGAGGCTTATGGAGAGGGCCATCTACTAGGACCTGTGACCTTAGGTAAGGGAACTAGCTAAGCCAGGGAAATAAGTATCCTGGCATCACTCTCTCCTGTCCTCCAGAATTCCTGCCAAATCCAACTAGAAGTCAGAGACAAAAAGCCTACTGATACAGCCCAGAGGGTCAGTCTCTGCATGTAGCCGGCGGGGGGGGGGGGCAAACTAAAGCCATCCATAGACAATGTGCCCACCCAGTTATATTTACTAATAGCATTGCTCATCATCACAATTTTGGAAGTTAGGAAACAGCTCTTCTAAATCACTCCACAAGATAGCATGGCCATGCTTAGAATGCCTAGACCTAGACCCAGTGGCTTGCTATACTCAGGTCATTTCTTTTTAGGAAAGTCTGTCTGTTGTGCAGATAAGAAGGGAGAGTGTGGCCTTTAGGTCATGTGTTTGTCATCTCTGCTTTGAGCTATGGGGCTTAGTCTCACTTCAGTGGCTTTAATTTTCATTCATTCACTCATTCGTGTACACTCCATGTATAGGTGCTGAGAATACAAAGATGAATTACATATGATCTCCAAGCTTAAGATTCTGAAAGTTTGCAGAAGCATTATAATGATGCTGAGAGATTAAATTAGGTTACAATGGGGCTACAAAGACGAATGATCAGTTCTACTGTAGATTAAGAGATGGTCAAGAATCATCTTCTGTAAGCAAGGTAAGAAAGTTTAGGGACCTGCTGTACATCATTGTGCCTATAGTCAGCAATGTCACATTATACACTTAAAATTTTAAGAACATATATCTTATAGTGTGTTCTTACTACAATTAAAAAAATGAATAATAATAAAAAAGAGCCATTTCATGTAGGTATTGGGGAACACTGAAGGAAAAGATAGACAAAATATTCCATGCAAAGAAAACATTATAGACAAAATGATTTGGTAAATTTGAGGAAATAGAAACATTTGGCCCAGTAAAAATGGGGGAAAGCACATAACGAATTGGAAAGGAAGCCAGGCTGAGATTGTAGAAAGTCTCATTTGCCAATCTGAAAAGTGGACCTTTTTTATTTGCACCATTTTCTATTGGACCCTTAATCTGGGCAACTCTACCTCAATTTACTTGGATCGGGCACCTCACCTGGAAAGTAAGAGCTGCTGGCCATGTGCTACCACACAGACTCAATTCACAAACTCATCCTGAACCACAGTCTTAATACCTACCCTTATTTTATGATGAAAAGAACCAATATTAAACAGAAATTTGTTGTATAGTTTTGGATGCCAAGGAATATTATGTTTTTATAAGGATTTTCAGGCTACTTCAGGTAAACTATGTGGCTAGAATAATCTAGTTTGGTCACTAGAATTAAAATTAATATATCCACTAACTGTGCCAATGATTATCAAATAAAGTGTAATTAAGACATGGCTTCAAAAATCCCTTTCCTGACAAAATATTTGCCAACTATTCATGTAACGGGGAACAAATATCCAGAATATGCAGAAAAACTCCAGTAACTCAATAGAGAAAGCCCAAATAACCCTGTTAAAAGTGGACAAAGACAGGCATTTGAGACCAACCTGGGCAACATAACTAGATTCCACCTCTTAAAAAAAAAAATGTAAATAAAATTTTTTTAAGTTAGGAAAAAATAGATATTTTTTTTTAAAAATACAAACAACCAACAGGTTTATGAAAAAGTGCTCAATATCACTAATTATCAGAGAAGTGCAGATTAAAACTCCATGAGGTATCTTCTTACCTCAGATGGTTATGAAAAAGACAAAAACGGCAGATGTTGAGGAGGATGAGAAAGGGGACTTCTTTCACACTGTCGATGGGAATTTAAATCAGTCCAACCTCTAGGGAAAATAGTGTAGTGATTTCTCAGAGAACTAAAACTAGAACCGCCATTCAATACAACAGCCCCACTACTGGGGTTCTACCCAAAGAAAAAGAAATCAACAAATCAAAGAGGCGCTTTCACTGGTATGTTTATCGCAGCCTTACTTGCAATAGCGAAGGCAGAGAATCAACCTCAGTGTCTATCAACAGAAGAATGAATAAAGAAAATATGGTGCATACACACGACAGAATCGTATGTGGCCATAAAAAAGAATGAAATCGAGTCTTTAGCAGCAATGTACATGGAACTGAAGGTCATTATCTGAAGTGAAACAAGCCAGACACAAAAAGTCAACTCAACACTGCATGTTTTCATTCCCAAGTGGGTGCACATGGGCGTTCAGCGGGGAATGGCAGACAGTAGAAGGATGAGGGGGTGAAAGTGAGGCGGATGATGGGAAACATTTAACAGATACGATGAATATTATTTGTGTGATGCCAACCCCCAAAGCCCTGGCTTGACCCACTATGTAATCTATGCGTGTAACAAAATCATGCATGTACCCCACAAATTTGTACAAATGTAAAATAAATAAGTAAATGATTTAAATTTTTTTGTCAGGCTGAGGATTTTTAAACAAATATTTTCTAAAATTAAAAAAAAAATCCTTTCTTTCTAGTATGTTTCCCAGCTACTGAAACACACTCCAACTAAAAGCCCCCAGTCCCACCACAGAAAAAGCAGAGCCCATACACTTTCCTGCTCCTCAGATATTTTCATGATAGTACAGTTCGGATGAGCCAACAATTTCCTGGGTAACTGACCTCTGTGGATGTGGAATCATTGGCTTTAGCAAATTTTATTTCTGAAAACATACCAGGCTAATTAATCTGCCCTGTATGTAGCAGCACCAATAAGGCTGATTTTCATCCTGCCCCAACTGCAAAATATCTGTTAATTGTATAGAGCAGTTTAGAGAGTACATTGGCTATTTGACAAGTTAAATGCATAAAGAAATTCAATAACGATGGTTCACAAGGAACAATGGAGTAAAGAATAAATTGTGAGAGCACTAGAAGTCAAAGTTGGCCTCTTAAAGAAGTACATCAAATGAATGAACAATAAATTCTCCACAAGGCAAACCAAAGCATATTTTATAGAGCAAGAAATGTCCCTCTTGAATACTCAACGAAGCCCCTAATGGACCAAATTCTTCTCCAGTATAACTCTCCCAGACTGGATCTGCTCTTTCCCCACACACTCACTGCCACTCATATTTCATTAGACTCTTCCCAATCGATGTTCCTGCCATGGCTGACGAAAGGCACCACCAAGAGGGAAGTATCGGAGCACTTGCCAGCGTTGGGTCCTCCTGAGGACGAAGTGAAGCATTCCACTGCGTTCCACTGAAGAATTCATGATAAATAAAGAACATTAATTTCCGATTTCTCGTTATTCTCTCTGAGATAAGCTAGTGGATGAAATCCTTAACAACAAAAATTTTCTGGGGTTTTCATAGTTGACACTCAAGCCACAAGAGCTTCTAAGGGTCGGAATGGATGGATGCAGTGCCCGGCCCAGGTATCAATGGTTAAAAGTGCTGGACCACCCTGAGCCCACAGGAATACAGAGGGAGGCATGGCAAGGAGGTGAGGAACATCTCTTACTGAAAAGATCAAATCTCTCTACTCCAGAAACCAAGGAGCATCAGGAAGAAGATGCCATGTCATTAAATAGGCCTCCCAAATTTCCCATTGCCTTCTCTCAACCTCATCTAGGCTCCATCACAAAGACAGCTGTGAGCAAGTCCTCAGCATCTCTCCACGGACTTTCAGTTGTTCATCCTCAGCTTCTGTTTTGTTGTAATCTATGAGATCAGTGAAACTGAGGAAGTTGCAGATGAATTGATTGTGAACTGATTTATGATCCTTATTGCAACAGAGAAGTAATTATATGCATATGACCTCTTTTACAATTACCTCCCCATGATTTCAAAGGAGTTCACTGCTTATGGGAGGAGGCCATCGATAAGTGACACTTGCATATTCATTCATTTCAATCAGGGATTTTTAAAGACCCCGGGGAATAACTCAGCATCATTGAAAATTACTTTTTTTTCCATCAGTTTTTGCCTAATTGTTTTTATTTTTCTCAGAGAAAGAAAAATGGTATAATCACAGTCTGTTTTTATTTTACTATTATTTTTAAGCAGTTATATTTAAGAGGGTTGAAAAGAAAGACTGCTTTTATTAAATGACGACTATGTGCCCAAAACTGTGTTATGTTAATCCTTCTGTTGTCTCCAAAGCCATAATTACTTTGCCTGTTTCACTAATGAGGTCATTTAAAGAAGCATAAGTATTGGCCCAAAGAAACTGCCTCAGGGTCATGTCAGTGGCATGGTGAGAATAAGAAATTCTGCCCCAGTGCTGCTTCCCAAGCTTGATTACTGAGCTCTCCCTGGCAAAGGACAGCACCAACATAAGGGCCAGCAGATAGCAAATAACAAGACAATTCAGGAATTTTGCTAGGAGCCCTTACAGTAACAAAGCACAGCTGGTGTCATGGCACAGCACAGACCACCTAAATCAGCCAGTCAGGGAGGGGACCTTATATAATCAACGCCCATAAAAACAGTGACCTTGACCCCACAAAAAGATGCATTTATCCTATAGAAATTCTGTTTAATACAGAAGTATGTATGTATTTTAGAAGCTTTTCATTAAAATCAGCCATCTTTTTAACAGTGCTTTGGATATTTGGCAAATTGGCTCTTCTGAACACATTCCTCTTCATCCAGACCAATAAGGTGGTGCAATGCTTTATTGTAGATGACATGTTTCGCTGCAAATGATCGGTCCTCTTCCAAAACCAAAGGGGGTGTAAAGATCCAACAAGATAGAAACCTGTTCCATTGATAACCAGTCTAATGCTTTCTCCTATGAAACTGATGAATATTGATTCACGGGCAATCAGAGGCCTTTTGACTATTGGAAACCACCCTTATTCTGGTGGAAATTAAAGTTGTAAAACAAGCAGAAACAAAAGTTGAAAACTTGGTGTGATTAGTCTGCACAAGGATTATAAAAACTCACTTCATTGCTCCAGTTTCTTTCCTAGCATTTCTGGTTTTGTGCAACTGTTTTAGCTGTTTTTCCTAAATGTGAGATTTCTGGTGAGCATTTTCTTATCCTATGAAAAAATGTTGGCTTTTAGCAATGCCGATGTATGATAAACATCACACAATCATCATTTTCTTCTAATTGTCTATCCAGTGACCAGTAGCTGTAAAGATCAGGATTTATGCAAATATACAGATATTTCTCCTTTATCATTCAACCCACTCTGCATAAACAGATTGGGGAGTGTAGGCTCTCTCAAGCTCCACACACATCCTTTTTAAAAAGGGAGGAAGAATCCCTGTACTTAGCAGTCTCCTTCAGAGTATCTTGTATGGGAAAAACACTCTGATAACTTATGAACTAATCACTTCTATAAAGAAGTTGCTTTATCCTCTAACTCAATATATACTGGTTTGGGTTCTGGATGTTCATAGAGAACGTCTAATGGAACTAATGAAAAATATTTTTTAAAAAGGTCAAAGAAATTTAACACAATTTGTCACCATTCTTGAAAGATGATCTCCCAACTCCAGTATTGGATGTCGCTGCAAACAAGCCTTTAAAAACCGCTTCACACATAGAACCAGACACACACACAGTGAAAGACTTTGTTGCCAGAGTTCATGTTCATCAAACTGTGGCTTGGGACAGAATTTCCAAGGGGATACATAATACACACACACACACACACACACACACACACATTTCAAAAAATAATCAAAGACTTTAGATGAGAGAGATTGTGTGTCTGGCAAACTATGATGACAACTCTGAAGTGGCTCTAAGGAAGGAAGGCAAAGTTAAAAAAGGCAAAGATGTTTCTAGAGCCTGGCCAATATTGCTCTATAATATATGTGGTCAAAATACTATTTCCACATTAGTGTTATTTATATGATGCGACTCTAAATGTTATAATTACATAAACATTGTAAATAAATAACTTTATTTTTCTCTGTTTGCTTTAACATTTACTTGTACAGCAACAGCTCTGATGGCCATTCCAAAAAAAAGTTCCATAATGGTTTAGAGAGTAGACTAGGTGCTGGAGTCGGTGGGGAGCTTCCCCAGGGGAGCACCTTGGAGGTGACCATAGAGTAGGTGCTGGAGTCGGTGGGGAGCTTCCCCAGGGGAGTACCTTGGAGGTGACCGTAGACTAGGTGCTAAAGTTGGTGGGGAGCTTCCCCAGGGGAGCTCCTGGAGGTGACCATACACTAGGTGCTGGAGTTGGTGGGGAGCTTCCCCAGGGGAGTTCCTTGGAGGTGACCGTAGACTAGGTGCTGGAGTTGGTGGGGAGCTTCCCCAGGCGAGCTCCTTGGAGGTGACCATAGACTAGGTGCTGGAGTTGGTGGGGAGCTTCCCCAGGGGAGCACCTTGGAGGTGAACATAGAATAGGTGCTGGAGTCAGTGGGGAGCTTCCCCAGGGGAGCACCTTGGAGGTGACCGTAGACTATGTGCTGGAGTTGGTGGGGAGCTTCCCCAGGGGAGCACCTTGGAGGTGACTGCGGTGATGAACAGCAGTGAGGTGTGCAGCACTTTTTCTAGGATGAGTTCACAAACTTAATCCTCTACTCTCATATCTGTTCCATTTGCTCCCAAGGTTAGGATTTGTTTATGGTCAACGGATGATCATCTCTTTTGACAACAGAGGTCTGTCTTTTTCTTAACTGTTATATTCCCAATGCCTAATACACTGCTTGGAAGACAATTACTTCAAAAATATCCAATTAATATCTAAAATAATTAGACACCATTGGTGCCTTAAAAAAGGAGAAGTGTTAAACATCTCCAACTAAATCCACAAGCACATTAACCTCATGACTCCCTTGTCAACAGACCCACTTTGTGATTCCTCGGGCTAATAAAACACAGAGAATATTTGAGTGGAAGCAATATTGGAGGTCACCTCATCCAATCCCTTTATTTTACAGAGGAGGAAATCACAGAACAATTTCATGCCCTTCCGCAGGAGAGCTGGAGTTGGAATCTTCATCTTTCTATTAAAATGGTGTTACTAAGTTGCTTTCCTAGCGTGGTTCATTCCCACCTCTGGTTTACATTTCCTGTTGAAAGCAAGGAGCACCTCTTTCTTGAGAATGGTTTCTATTGAGCAGGACAAATGCAAGTTATTTGAACCTAAAGAACTGATGGACTGCAAAAAAAGAAG
>CAUYTI010093473.1:0-30963 GCA_963575145.1 Galago senegalensis
GAGGCAAGAGACTCGCTTGAGCCCAGGAGTTGGAGGTTGCTGTGAGCTGTAATGCCACGGCACTCTACCCAGGGGGACAGCTTGAGGCTCCGTCTCAAAAAAAAAAAAAAAAAGAAACTGAGGCAAGCTTGGTGCCTATAGCTCAGTGGCTAGGGCGCCAGCCACATACACTGGAGCTAGCGGGTTTGAACCCAGCCCAGGCCTATCAAACAACAATGACAACCACACCCAAAATATAGCCAGGTGTTGTGGTGGGCACCTGTAGTCCCAGCTACTTGGGAGGCTGAGGCAAGAGAATCACTTAAGCCCAAGAGTTTGAGGTTGCTGTGAGCTGTGATGCTACAGCACTTTACCCAGGGTGACATAGTGAAACTCTGTCTCGAAAAGAAAAAAAAAAGAAACTGAGGCAAAACTATAATGGGGCCCCACACTGGTGTTTCCCTTTGACTCTGAAGACCTGGGGCTGCCTCTGCTCTGGAATCCAGACTCGACAGTGTTCCTTGTTGCTCCTCTCCATGCACGTAGTCCACTAGGGCTCCGCTGCCTTTGGGCTGCCAGCATGGGGTGTGCTGTTTCCCAGTAGCCCTTCCTGAAACACCCTTATCAGAATCTCAACTGACTCATGAGGGTGTCACTTTCCCCTTTCCCCAAGCCTCAAACAGACTCCCTTGACCCAGGCCTGTCTTTCAAACCTTGCTTCTTTTGTAAAAGGTCAAATGGACAGAGAGTGAAAAGTCCCTGCTGTTGAAATTGGTGGATTTCTGATTTTCAGAGGGTCAGAGATAAGAGAATGAGTTACAGGACTGTGGATTTCTGGGGGAAAGTTCCAGTACTAGCCAACTGGGAAAGATGTCTCCATCTGTCCCTCAGCAGGTGCGCGTGACAAGACCAGAGTCATAATTTCCATGACTGTCCACTCCCAGCCCAGTCTCCATGCCCCGGGCTCAGCTGGAGCCTCAGCGCAGGCATCTTCCCTCTACCCCTTGACCCCTGCCCTCCTGCCTGCCCTCTTGCCCTCTGCATTTTCTCTTTGTTCTCCCTCAACTAACTGTTTCTTTTTCACTTTCCCTTTCTCTCCCAGAGCCTCCTGTTCTGGTTTTCTTCATCAGCCTCCTGCCTCCTGAGGAGGTCCATCCCCCATCTCCTCTCCTCTGCTGCTTGGGGTCTCTGCCCATGTTCATACTCTCTCTTTTCCACTCCCTCTGACTCAATCCCTCTTTCCCTCCTACCTTCCAGTGTCCCTTTTACAGTCAAATACTTAGCTCTGGAACCTTCCTGTGGGGAAGGGAGTTACACAGCCTCCCTGGAATGTAGGGCCTGGCCTCCCAATTCTTGGTGATTTCACTGGGAGAACTGGGGGTGGGAGAAGGACAAGGTCCTGCTAACTCATAGCACTATTTCTGGCCTGGTTGCTCTCCAAACAACACAACACCAAAAATAGCCTGTGTTTGGGCTCAGCGGTCTCTGCCCCTCTCTAGGAGTGAGCTGACACAAATGCTGTGTGTCTAGGCTGCTTTTCATTTAACCTTATGGCCCTGGGACAGCCAGACATCAGGGCAGCCTTGGCCTTTCCAGGGCCCCTCCTCAGATTGGACGCAGACTGGACTCCTCTGCCCTGCACCCCCTCCCCCATAAATTCCCATATAATGCTCAAACTTGTGTCACCGCTAACCCTCATGTTACTTGTTTGTCCAAGGTGTTTTCCTCCAATTATATCAAGAGTTTCAGAGCAAGGAGGGCTCTAAGGTTCATTTAACCTAGTGTCTCTAATTATGCTTAAGGCCACACAGTGACTATACCATAAATGGGAGAATAGTGGTCATCAGATCACACAGGCCTGGCCTCTGGTCAGGGAACTGACACTTGTTGACCCTGTGACTAGGCAAAACTTGACCTTTTAGAACCTCCATTTTCTGTGTATTCTTTTTTTTTTTTTTTTGGCCGGTGCTGGGTTTGAACCCGCCACCTCTGGTATATGGGGCCAGCACCCTCCTCCTTTGAGCCACAGGCGCCTGCCTCCATTTTCTTTCTGTCTTTACATTTTAGACTATGATTGAAGGATTATGGCCTCAGTCTACTTACTTATAAAAGGCAGATAATGGTTCCCATCCTTTAGGGCTGGGGTGAGAATGACATGCAGTATCATCTGTCAAATGTCCAGCACATTCTAGGCTCTCAGTAAGTGGCAGCTGCTCTAGGTGGGCGGCAGAGGCAGGAACCCAGATGACCTGAGCTGTTCATTTCCATATAACAGGAGCTCCTCGAGGGAAGGATGTATTACATGTTCATTTTTCTTTCTCTTAGCATTTAGCAAGTGTGGACACTAAATGACTTAGAAGTGAACTGGCCAGTTACCCAAGAGGATGCTGCTAGGCCCTGGTGTCCGAATAGAACCAGAGCCTCTGGCTTTCATACTCCTGACAAACACACACCAGCCAGTTCTCAGGTTTTAGATCCCAGGAAAGCATTCCTCTCTGGGCTGTGGGCTCATGTGTAGACCCTGCTGACCTTCCACTGGCGTCCTGATCCCTTGAGTGTGTTGCGGAGTGGGGTACTTTTCTTACCAACAGGTGACAATGGAACTGAGCTTGATGTGCTCTTCTAGGCCAAGCCCCTCTGGGCAATTCTCTGCCACCCCCATGTCCCATCTTTTCTTGGTTTCTTATGACACCCTCTGCCACTTTGGTGAAATACATTTGTGTACTCCTTTGTCTTGCAGTCATTCCTATACTTAAATGTATATATGTGGCCATTGTCATATCTTATTTATCTTTATTTCCTAAGGGCATTTGGTGCTGGGCTTCTCATGGTGTCAGTGTGCAATGAGCACAAATGTTCTCGAATGTTCTTATATCCATCAGGCAAGATTAGCTTCCTGGGGCCCAGTGTGGGCCACCAAGAGGTAGTTCAAATGGCAGTGGGTGGTGGAGCACTGGATTCTGGCGTAATTGTGACCACGGAGCCGATAGCATCAGCCAGATGAGGCTGTGCAGGTCCCAAGGGCACATCCAAGCCATCTGGCCAGATTCCATCCCTCCATCCACTTCTCTTTCCTCACATTTCTGGCTGGTCTGACTCTGATTCACTTTCATTCATTTACCAGAACGTGTTCCTCATTCTCTGCATTCTAAAGTCTCCCTTTATGTCTTTCTGTGGACACATCCTGCTTTATTTTACGCTGGCTGTTGGGTGGATCTTGGCTTCTCCAAAATGGCCAGATATTCACTGACAATCAGTGCCCAACACAGAGAAATAGCAACTTCTCCCTTCCCCAAAGGAATGTACATACTTACTGAGGCAGAAGATCAATGTACATGAAATAATTAGATAGAAAAATAAAACTGTCTGTATGTAATTTGTAAGACTTAGGGAGAGCAGGGCATTCGTGTGGACTTGAATGTGGGGGAGAGGCTTCTAGAAGAAGTAAGGCTGGTGCTTTTTTTTGAGACAGTCTTACTATGTCATCCTTGGTAGAGTGCTGTGGCATCACAGCTCACAGCAACCTCTAACTCTAGGCTTAAGTGATTCTCTTGCCTCAGAGTGATTCTTTTACCTCCTCCCAAGTAGCTAGGACTACAGGCACCTGCCACAATGCCCGGCGATTTTTGCTGTTGTTGTAGTTGTTATTGTTGTTTGGCAGGCCCAGGCTGGGTTTGAACCCGCCAAACCTGCCAGCACTGTTGTATGTGGCTGTTGCCCTATTCCCTGAGCTACAGGTGCCAAGACTGGCCCTGGGTTTTGAGGGAGGAGCAAGGTGGCCTCAGCAGAGAAGCTGGAGGGCAGCACAGATGGGGTGGGCCCAGGAGGCACCTCCAGGGAGCAATCTCCCCAATTCCAGCTTGCTTTTGTGAACTTTCATGTTGTGGGTCTCTACTCTCTCTCCCTGACCATCTCCTGGAAATAGATCTTCTTGTTCTTGTCGAGATCCTGGCTCTAGACATGAATATTTTACTGAACACCCTCAGAGCTGGGCAGACTTCCAAAGAGACGGTGACCTCAGGTCAGTGGGGGGGCCTTGGGCTCCAGATGAAGGAGGCTGCATGATATAGTACAGATGGAATTTGCCATGGGGGCGCCAGGGACTCCCGAGTCACCGTTCCTTTCCTCCCAGCTTCCTCCCCTTCCTCCCTGCATAGGAGCCGGCCTCTTGCCTGTCTCCTCATCTGACTCACACTGGGCCCCCTCTGCTGTCCTCACCACTGCAGTGCAGTTGGGCGGCTGGCTTGCTTGGATATGCATGGTCCCAGAGCTCTTCTGTGCCTTCATTTGTTTCTGGGCTGTAAGGGCTGGGAGAGCAATGAGACCCACCCTGGGAGCCATAGGGTGGCTGCCTCCCCTCTTCCTCCAACACAGCCAACTAGAGCATGGAGCAACATCTTAGGGTCTTTCCTGGGATGGGTTTCATGGGACCTTCAGAATGCATGGGGTGAACACTATCTTTGTCTTCAGGGGCTGGCGCTGTAGGTGCCACCCAGAGCAGCCACCGTTACCCTCAGGCAGCTGCACACCACATGGGAAGACTTTCTTGACTCCCCATACCTGGCTTCTTCCCACGTTTCTGTGCCTGCTGTCTCCTCCAGAGCACCCAAATGCTCCTTGCCACTGCCCTCCCACCTATGTGGCCCTTGGAGTTCTGCTTTTGCCCTCAGTATCCTCCTTCTTGCCTGCTTTTCCTGACCTCAGGCAACCCACCCTGATTGGACCCCCACCACCAAGAGATGACACTCCTCTCCTACTAAGTTCTCAATTCATCCTGGCGACTTGAACCCAATGTGCTTGCTCTGGACACAAGATTCTGCAGTGGGTATCTGGGTGGTCACAAATAAGTCATTTATCTTTTTAGACCCCCAGTCTCCTTTCATAGACATCTTGAGGTTGAACAAGATGCTTCCTAAGAAAGAGGCAGATGTGACTGGCCCCCACACAGCAGAAACCTCTGGAGAGCTCCCTTTGCTCCCTTGAGCTTTAGTTTTCTCTCCACGGAGTGGGGATAAAGATGCCACTTCCATCACAGTGTTGTTAAGACCTCTAATGATGGCATAAATGGAATGACCAACTCTGTTATCCATAGAAAGTGGTCTTCAGGTTGAAGTTGAGTTTTAAAAATATATGTATATATATTTTTTAAAGACAGTGTCTTACTTTGTTGCCCTCGGTAGAGTGCCATGGTGTCATAGCTCACAGCAACCTCAAACTCTGGGGCTCAAGTAATTCTCTTGCCTCAGCCTCCCAAGTAGCTGGAACTACAGGTACCTGCTACAACCCCTGGCTATTTTTAGAGACGAGGTCTCGCTCTTGCTCAGACTGGTCTCAAACTGGTTAGCTTAGGCAATCTACCTGCCTGGGCCTCTCAGAGTGCTAGGACTACAGGCATGAGCCACCCTGTCTGGCCTAATGTTTTTCTTTTTCTTTTTTTTTTGGAATGTGTCTTCTCTGGAGCCTGTTGGTTTCTAGAGGGTAGAGCTTGGGACTCCTGCGCTAGAGGGGAGAGAGGTTAACCAGTCATATCCTGAGGTGAGGAAACCCCAGAAATGCAGCACGTGTGGCCAGGCCCCCCTCAGGTGGGGCAAGGAAGGCCAGAAAGGGTCTGGCACTGGCATGGAAGGACCTGGCTTCTTACAGAGGAGGAGGCCCAACTAGGGCATTATTAATTAAGAACTTCCATCCAAAGCCAACCCTCCTTGTTGGCAATCCTGCTTTCCCCCCTAGTCCCAGTGCCTGAAAATTATAACACAGTCCCCCTCCTGGAAGGCTCTGCTGTGTCCCTGCTGAATCCCCCCAGCTGTGTCAGGAACTAACAGGACTATGTGAGTAAGGGCTGATTTGAGCAGGGGCAGGACGAGTAACTGTTATTCATGTTGCAGCACTGGCCATGGGGGAGGGGGCTGGAGGCGTTGATGGGAGGGGAGCTGAGGTGGCAAATATGAGGCAGCTCTGACCTGACAAAGGGGCCTCTTCTGCTTGGGGGCTGGGAGGGCAGGCTGACCTGGGTGCATTTGACATGCCAGGAATCTAACTTTCACTCTTTTCTGGAATTGGCACTTGGGCTAGGGACGGGGACAGGTGAGGAGAGGCCTGAGCCATCCCCGCATCTCCTCTTTCTTCCCCATCTTGTGAAACCCCACAGGGAATGCCCTGGGCAGGGGAGTTAGCACAGGTGCTGGCCAGACCCATCTCCTGGCCATGATGACATTGGAGATTGGTCTTGCAGCCTGTCGATCTGAGCTTGTGGCCCTCCTTTTGAGCCAAGAGGGTGTTGCACCAAGCCAAATTGAGGGACATCAATTTGGGAGTATGACATTTAAAGTTGTAGGGTGTGTCCCCATCTGTGTGGAACCTCCTTATGTGTCTAGCCAGGCTTGCTCTCTGGGGTCACTCTGCAGACAGGAAGGCTTGCCACCCATGGTGGACACACTATCCATGGTGGACACACTGCCCCTGGTGGACATGTTGCCCATGGGGATACCCTAGCTCATGGTGGACATATGCCTACGGTGGACATGTCCATGGTGGACATGTCACAGGTTTCTGCAGAAGAGGCCCTGGGGCCCTGACTAAAGAGGAACTTTGACTTCCTCTTTCTGCTCCAACCCTCTGTTGTCCTTAGCCTCTGTCCTCTTCACGAATGGTCAGGTTCCTGGCTGGTGGCCAGCCCTGTCTGGACAAGAGGAAACCGGGATGTGAAGAGCAGAACCCTGAGTCCTCAAGAGCAGAAATTCCACCGGAAAGGAAACAATGTGCAGGGGACAGAGTCACCCCTCAGAGAACAAGGGGTAAGGGAAGGGACAGGGCCTTCCTGCCCCGGCAGGGTAAACAACTCCAGTCCTGGTAAAGGCCCCACCATCCATTGTCTTCCAGCCATGGATACTGGAGTCCATGGCTGGAGCGCATGGCACAGCACCTGCTTTGTTTTTTGTTTTGTTTTTTTTTTTTTTTTTTGAGAAAGAGTCTCATTATGTCACCCTCGGGCATCACAGCTCACAGAAACCCCAAACTCTTTGGTTTAAGCGATTCTCTTGCTTCAACCTCCCACGTAGCTGGGACTACAGGGGCCCACCACAACTCCCGGCTATTTTGTTGTTGTTGTCATTGTTTAGCAGGCCGGGGCTGGGTTCAAACCCGCTAGCCCTAGTACCTGTGGCCAGTGCCCTAACCACTGAGCTATGGGTGCCATACTGGGGCACCTGCTTTGGACCAACAGGAAGAAGTGGTGCCCTGCATCCTCTTCTGGAATCCATCTGCCTTGGAAGGCAGATGAACTGCTATAGGGAGAAACATGGTCCACTGCCAAGGACAGCAGGATCAGGGCAGAACTAAGGGAGCGTCTGGAGAACAAAGCCCCAGCTGTGGCTGATGCTGGGATGGCCGTAGCCTTTGATGGGCACACAGCTGCTAGAAACCAAATAAGATGGTTCTAGGTTTTAGGGGAGGTTTTCAGGTGCTGGAGTTTGCAGAGAGCTCCACTGGGGGCAAAAGAGGCCAGCCCAGAGCCACCAATCTCTGACCAGAGGGGAAATCAACTTTCTCCTTCAAGGCCCAAACCAGGCTAACCTTTGGCAGAGCAGGAATGAGGCAAATTACAAGGCTGGAAAAGAAACCTACATCCAGAAGGGACAGAAAAAATGCCCTAATAAGCTACAGTTCCCCTAGGATGCCTGTCCCTGCTTCCCATGCGGGCAAGGCCAGAGGAAGTGTGGATGCCGAGCATCTGCAGACTCGTGCCCATCAAAGAAGGATCTGTGGTTGCCCCTGTTATTTGTTTAGGTAGCTTCCAATATGCAAATCCATTTGTGTTCAAGATTTGGGGGCCTGTTTTCCTTTTCTTTGGAGTTTTAGAAGTTTCCTCCCCAAACTGCAGCAATAACGAGAGCTGGGACATGTAGAGCAGCTGCTGTCTACCAGGCCCTGTTCTGGTTTTCATTTTCATACTACCTAAAGCCTGGTATCCCCATCCTGCTCAAAGTCACTCAGCTCAGACAGGGACTTGCCCTGCAGCTCCACCTCTCAGCCAGGCCCCATCCTGTTTCTCAGTACCTCAGCTGTCCCCCAACTCCCAACCCAGGATGGGCCCAGGGTCTTCACTCTATGTTACCCATGTTACCACCAGATCCCACTGAATCCCACTTGCTTTTCCTTGTTTTTGAAAACTTTCTTTTATTATTTCAGAATATTATAGGGATACAAATGCAGTGGTCCTAACCCCAATCACACATTAGACTTACCCAGTAGCTTTAGAAAAATCTGAATCCCAGGCCCATCTCTCTGATGATTGGAATCTCAGTCGTGGGGTACAGGATTTGGTTTTGGTTTTCAATTATTTAGCTCTTCAGATATCTCTAGGATTGAGATTAGGCCTTAGCTCATCTGATGAGAGTAGGGAATTTCAGTTATCTCCTCTGCAATTTCCAATATGCAAATTGGGGTCCTCTTATCGTGCTAGAAGGAGCCACCTAAGGGCTCCACATCATGGAGGCTGGGTCACTCGGCGTCAGGGAGCTATAGCCTAGGGAGTGGGGGGTTTGCCCAATGAGCAATTTTTTTTTTTGAGACAGTCTCACTTGTTGCCCTCAGAGTGCTGTGGAATTGTCGTTCACAGCAACCCCAAACTCTTGGGCTCAAGCGATCTTCTTGCCTCAGCCTCCTGAGTAGCTGGGACTACAGGTGCCCACCATAGCACCCAGCTAATTTTAGAGACAGGGGTCTTGCTTTTGCTTAGGTTGGTCTCAAACTTGTGAGGCCAAGCTATCCACCTGCCTTGGCCTCCCAGACTGCTGGGATTATAGGGGTGAGCCACTGTACCCGGCCTTTTTCTGAGAAGTTTTTTTTCTGCTTTTCCTGAGCAGTTTTCTTTCCCTCTCATTTGCCCTATTCATGTCCATGGACTTGGGACTAGACTGTGGGATGAGTCGAGAAGGGAGGTAGAGAAGGGAGGTAGAGAGGGAGGGAGATGTTCAGACACTGGTGTGGGAAGCTGGGGGGGGGGTGTCTCTTCACCCTCAGGGCTGCAGGCTGAGATCAGCATCAGATACCTTGAAAGAGCTACCAGTAAAATGCTCAGGAGGGTCCTTAAAGGAGGTGGCCTGGGAGACAGATCTTGAAGAATTCTTGTCATTAGCATAATTGTCATCTGCTAGCAGTTGTGGAGAGTCTGCTTTCAACCACCCAGGGCATAGAAAGATGTTGGGGCTGGAAATATGACTTTTGCCCTGGACTTTGGATGCTATTTGGTAGAAAGACAGCCATTTATTATACAGATAAGAAGGTTCCAAGGATATTTATGCCAAAGTCCTCCTGAGGACAAGTGAGATCAGGAATCCAGCCAAGGGAATGTGTGAGGCCTTCGGCAGGTGAGGAGGGTCCATGGGCCTTGGCACAGGGCAGAGGGCCTGGTGCGGTGGTGGTGGCAGAGGACATCTCAGCCTGGAGGAGCAGAGTTGTATGCAGGAACTGGATAAAAGGCCTTGGAAGTAGGGATCCTTAAGAACAGGACAGGGGATTTGCTCTGTGTGTGGGAATCTGGAAGAGCCATCCTGTTCCCTGCTCTGACCTGCTCTCTTAGTCACACCTGTGCTGGGTGCTCCCTCCCCTGCAGCTCTGGGGCAGTGATGAGGCCCCCGTTATTCACAGCCTGGACCGACAGCTGGCTCCCCAGGGCACACTTGCAGGGTGCAGCCTGGGCTGCCAGCTCACTGCCGTGTGAGGCTGGCCCCAGACCCAGACAGCCTGGGTCGTGTCAGGGTCGGCAGACACTTGGGGCCCCGAAGGCACAGACCTCTTCTTCCTCCAGAGCACTTCAGAGGGGACACCAGTGGAATTAGAAAGAAACCAAAAGATGGGCTTTGGGGTCTGGGAAATTTGGGAGCCCCCTTACCCTATCTCATTCTGAGCTCCTGCCTTAGACTAGAGTGAAAAAAAACCATTCGACTTTAGTTGTATTAAGTATCTTGTCCCTGAACCTAACTCCTAGGACTGGGCTCAAGGGACCTCATTCTGAAGTCCTCATTCTTTTAGGAAATGGTGTGCCACACTGCATTTGTCCTTGTCTGCTCTTGGTAACAGCTCTCTCAGGGAGACAGGGGTATAGGAAGGAGGCCAGGGTTGAGCCCCATGGAAAGCCCCAGACTCGGGAACTTCCCGCTGGTATTTCTGAGAATACTGAGGGGCTTACATGTGAGAGGTTGTGTTATGTCTAGAACCCCGGACTGGCTTTCCGGGCTGAATCAGGAGTATGATTGGAGTCCTGCAACAGGTGGAAGGCAGCAGGGCTATCCTTCCTGGCCTGGGTGGGGTTGGGCTTCCTGGTCCCTCTCTCTGACCTTCCTGCCCAGGGGACTGTTAGTTTCCCTGCTGGATGAATAGGAGTGTGTTTGTGTGTGATGGGCACTTGCCAGGGCTATGTTAGTTGTAGGGCTTCCCCAGGGTTCCCTGAGTTTCTCAACAAGCCCACGCTTCCTATGGGAAGATCCGTAGGAGTGGTGTGAGCAAGAGGAAACTGGGAAGGCATCCATAAACGATTCAGCACATCTGTCCCCCATTACACCATCTGAGGTTTGGTTTCCCATCCACCTTTTGGAGTTAGGCAGGTTCACCTGCTCTCTCCTCCTTCCACTTCTCCTTCTGTGGGGGTCCTCTCAGTCATTGCCTCCTACACACACGCACCCCTGGAATCTTCCACCTCCTCTGCCGTACATGGGGCCTCCCAAGATCTGGCCACTTAGATCTCCCACCCTTTCCCCAAAGCCACCCTTAGCTGTCTCTCCTTTGAACTTGAAAGTTCTTCCAATGGGACCCACACTGGTTGCTCTAAGACTGAAGCACCTGCATTTATTCTGTGTACCCTGCTGAACAGTGGTAGGAATTTAGTGGTAGGAACTCTTTGTGTCTGCATTTTCCTCCTGCTTTCCTTAATCCTGCACGTCATTTGCTGTCTTGGGCCCTTCAACATTGCCTTCAGAGAATTCAATTAGGAAGAAACTCAGTTTAGGAGAGGATATTAGCCCTCTAGAAATTACCTAGGAGACTGTCTGTCTGTAATATCCCAAATACAATTAAGTAGACCTGGGTGAAGCCTCAGAGGAGCTGATAAGATTGTGATGCAACTTAGTGGGGTAGCTGCATCATCCTCATCTGAAGGAAAATGCCAGCTCAAGGAGTAAGTTCTGCAGGCCTTTGGAAGCGGGGGAGAGACCAAATTTAGTGCTTGGTTTCCAGGCTGTCCAGGAGAGTTGGTGCCCTGTCCCCAAAACATCAGTGGTCAGGCCATGGGAGCTGTGTGTCCCGAGGTTGGGGAGGATGTCTCAGGGTGTCATTGGTAGATAGCAATAACCATTAGGACCATCCAATACCCTGCCCTGGCCTTGTTCTGATTCTATACTCAGTAATTCTCCTGAAGCCCCTAGAAGAGATGTGTCTGTCGGGGCCTCTAGGGACTGTGGTTCTGTCTCCAAATTAATAAGCTACGATTCTGGTTCCATAGACTGTTTTTTGTACGACCAGGACCATTTCCTCTCAGTTGACTCCTATGGTGCACACACTGTGTCCTCCTATGGAGGCCTGTTTACAGGATTGTGATGAAATCACAAGAAAGCTACTTCATGTGGGTGACCAGTGACACCCCACCCACCCCCAGGAGGACCCATCTTCTCCCTACATTTTTGCACTTGCTATTTGCATTGATTACTTAGAGGCAGGGCCCAATAAACACTGTCTGCATGGTGGGCTGCTTGATGGATGCATAAGGTGGAAGGAAGACAGCCCAACCCAGGGATTTTGTCTTCCAAAAGGATAGGGAGAAGGGAGAGGGTCCCCAGGGGACCAGGGAGGAATGAATAAGTGAGTGTTGGCTGAATAGCTCCTGTGTGCAAGGCACTGGCTGAGTGTGTTTACGTCCTTAATCTCATTTATTTATCCTAGGAGCTCTGTGGTGTGTCTCAGTGTGTTCGCCTTATAGATGAAGAGCGGAAGTTCACCCATTTGGTAAGAGGTAGAGCTGGGCTTAAATGCAGCTCTTCTCACTCTGAATCCCCTTCTTGGAGAGAAAGCAGGAAGGACCTGAGAGGGGGAGGATGTGCCTTCTGTACTAGGACAGGGGGCTGCTGGAGTGAAGGTGGAACAGGGCATGGAGTTGCTTGTGATTCTTGCCCTCACCCAGCATTTGCCCGTGGGAGAGACTTGGCAGCTGTGGTCCTTGGCTGGGAATTAAATGATAGGAAATGAGCTTTTGGGAAATTCCAGTCTTGATCTTTTGATGAGACAGGAGTTGGCATGGTGCCCCTCCTGGGAACACCCTGACAGACCACAGAGATAAACCCCTTTCTCTCATCTTAACACCAACGAGGATCCCCTTCCTCAGCCATGTTCAGGAGCCCATGCATGAGGTGCTACAGAGCTTTCTCCAGCACCTGGATCCCAGCTGCCCTGTGGCTGGAGATGGGGACATGCACACCAGGGTCTGCGTGCCTATCCCTGTCACTGATGTTCTTGGGTCTCTGTTCTTTCCTCCAGGGATTGTACAGGAGCAAGTTGTTGGGCAGAGGCCACAGCCATAGGGTCAGCCTGGGCAGACTCTTCACCACACCCTGGTGAGGGCTACACGTGAGACTGTCCTGGGAAGCCACACCCTGTTTAATCTCTCTTGCCAATATTTTTCTCTGTCTTCCTCCCCATCAACTTCCCACATGACCCTGTCCCATCCCCCAAATATATTTCTGTCCTGAGGTGCAGCTTCCCCTCAGCTGAGATTTTAGTCCTGGTGAGAGAAGAGTTGTCAGAGGTGTGGGGCAGGGGGGTATTGGGGAACCAGTTGGGAGGAGTGGGGTGCCTGGCTTCAACTGCCCCAAGGCTGGGAGGAGGGACTCTCTGCTCTCCACCTGCAGAACTGGGGTGTGCGTGCATTGTCCCCTAATACTTCCTTGCTGCCCCCAATCCCAGACAGCATGGGAGGCTCCCAGGACCAAGTGCAGGGTATGACGACTCCCCAGATCACTTTTCTGTGGGCTTCCTGCTGCCTGGAGCTGAGTTAAAGCCTAGGGGAGGACCTGCCCAGCCCAGAACTTCAGTGCTCCCCTCAGGGACAGGCTCCTGTCAAAACCAGTTCTTCAGGTCAAGGGCAAAGAGAACTCAACCCCTCCCCCCAGCCCAGGCCAACTTGAACCCGGGTTCCCTCCTCTCAGGGGGTGGCAAAGAATCTACTAGGCTGGCCACAGGGGCCTGGCCTCTGCCCAGCTACTTGTCAGAGACTGGTGACCCCCGCAAGCATTGCACGATCTCACTAGCCTCATCTTCTTCATCTTAGTGATCCCTCCATCACAGAACTGCTGAAAGGATGAAAAGAGAATCTATGCAGTGTGCAAAACCAGCCCAGAGTAAATGCTCAGTGGGTCCCACCCATGCATTTGTTCATTCATTCAGTGCATTCATTCACTCCCGCAGTGTTCGCTGTGGCTCAGCTACTGTCCTAAGGGCCTAGGATCCATCAGTGCACAAAACAAAGTCCTCTGTCTTCATGATCAAATGTGAAGGGGGAAGGGGAGACAAACAATAAGGCAGACTAAAATAATGGATCGATCAGGCATGTTAGAAAGGTAAAGCACTGTGGAAAAAGAAAAAGCTCAGCAAGGCAAGGTTATCTTCTTTTTATAGATTTTGGATATCTTCACTCTTACTCACACCTTCCTTTCAAGGAAAAGGTATAAACCTCTTTTGCTCCAGAACCTCACTCCATAGATAGAGTTGCCAGCTCCTCCCAAGTTCGTGTACAATTTGGATGAAGATGACTAGGTTTAGGATAAATTTGCTTGCTTGTTCTTTCTCTCTCTCTCTCTCTCTTTTTTTTTTTTTTTTGAGACAGAGCCTCAGTGTTGCTGTAGCATCATCATAGCTCACTGCAACTTCAAACACTTAGGCTCAAGCAATCCTCCTGCCTCAGCCTGCCAAGTGCTGGGACTACAGGTATCTACCACCATGCCAAGCTAATTTTTCCTATTTTTAGTAGAGATGGGGGTTTCCCTCTTGCTCAGGATGGTCTCAAACTCCTGAGCTCCGGCAATCCACCCACCTTGGCCTCTCAGAGTACTAGCATTACAGGCATGAGCCACCGTAACAAACACCACCCCTTTGTTTTTTCAACCAACAGGAATCTACAGAACAGCTGATTATGGAGCTCAGCATGAAGCATAAGCCTTCATGTTGAAGGGCTTTGTAGGTGAGGAAAGAGCTGCATGTGAAGAATCTAAGGTAGACACTGATCAGCCACCCGGGAGCAGTGGGTGCAGGCGGGGAGATTAAGTCAGTGTGTTCCCATCAAGTGCTGTGGCTTCCTGCCCACGGCCCCTCTCTGGATTTGAGGGGAAGCTCCCCCTTGGCTTACTCTTTCTGTTTTCTTCTGCAAGTTGGTGGACAATCCCTAGCTTACTATTCGAAGAGAGAATAGATACCACTATTTCTGAATGTGAAGACGTAAGTTCTGACTTGGCCCCTAGGAAAAACCAAGCCATTTCCCATCCCCAGGAGAGGAGAGGGAGGCTGTGGCCATCAGTCCAGCCGCGTGCCCAATGCCATTCTAGCCCTATGAAGTGCCCTGGGGTGTGTGTCCTCTTGCTCTCTGGGGAGGCTGACCTGTTCAGGAGTGCAGTGCAGGGGAGTAGGCTGAAGAGTCTGTGTCAATAGCCTCTTAGTGCAGACATACTGTTCACCAAGACTGTCAGGGAACAGAGGGGACCCCTGTACCTTTGGGGCTGTGATAGCTCTAGTGGAGACCAGGAGAGATCAGGTCTGAGGGAGGAGGCTTGGCCACATGTCTGGGAACCCAAGGCCTGTGTGTGTCTGACCGCAGTGGCAGATGCTCTGCCTTGGGGTTTGGAGCTAGGAACAGGCCGTTCTCCCCACAGTCACTGCTCACATGGACCACAGCAGTCTCTCCTACTACCGGCCCCCTCAGCTGCTGAGTCATGCTCCCTGGGGTTGGCAGAGGCGCTGGTCCAAAGCCGGCTGAGTCATTAGATGATGAATTGCAGAATTCTTATTCAGGCTGTCACCTCACCAGCAGTGGAGGGCCCTGCTTCCCTGCCAGACCATTCAAAGCATTCCCTCCTCAGTTGTCATTTCTTCTCCATCTTGGGGGCTCTGGAGATGAGGACAAGAGGCAGTGGGTTGCATGGGGATGTCTGAGGAATTTCCTTATGTCAGATCTACACACCTATTCTGATAGGGACAGGGGCCTCATCTGTTCACACAGGGAAGAATCTGAGATCTCATTTTGTTCCCTCTCTCATTTTATAAAGGAGGAAACTAAGATACTCGAGTGACTCGACCAGGATTCGGAGCTACTTTGGGGAGGCAGAGGACCCGAGGTCAGCTTGGGAGTCAGACAATCCTTAGTCTGGATCTGAATCCATTTTTCATGAGCAAGCCTCGCCAAGCCTTGGTTTTCTTGTCTGTGATATAATCTGGCTGCTTCCGGGAGCTGATGGCTGTGATGTATGCGTCGGCAGTCTCTCAGTCACTGCTATTTGATGGGGAGGCCACAGGCTAAGGTCTTTCCTCTTCCTGCTCAGGAAAACTTGGAGTGGAGAGGAAGGAGACTCCTTGGGGATGGGTGTCTTGGAGACTGTATCAGGGGAGTGGGTTCCTTAATCACCGATACCCCAACCCTGCAGGGAGGCTCACAATGCAGCAGGCCAGAAAGTACCCAGACATGCCCATTTGGCTCCCCTAAATCAGAAAACAGTGGGCACAGCTCCTCTCATCTGGACTTTCATATCACACCTCCACTCCTGCATGCAAGTCACCAGGTCACCTGCTGGCTCCACCCAGGTTTAGCCTGGGAGGTACACATCTCTGTCCAGAGCCTCATCTGTCTTGCAGGAGGGAGTGGCCTAGGGTGAGTGTGGGCTCACAGATGATATCTGTGCCAGTCACTCCTGCTCCTGCAGTGTCCCCAAGGAATCTGTATGGCCCTCCTGGAAGCTACTGTGGAGTGGTCTTGGTGATCTGATTCCCTTTGCTGCCTGGCTCTATGTGGGGAAGGTTCCCCACATTCATGAATCCATCTGAGAAAAGGTTTGGCTTTTTCAAAAGAACTTTATTAAGAAACAGGAAAAATAAAACAAACAACCAAAGGAATGAACCAGTTTATAGCACATGTGCTTTACCCCATGAAAACCCCATTTGGGCTGGGCTGGCACCCAGTCCCTGGGTACCAACACCATAGTATCTTGTTTTCAGCCCTGTCTCTTGTGGCTACTAAGCCACCCAGTTCCAGGTTTCTCTGGAGACAAGTCAGGCTGTCTCCCAATCTCATTATGCACAGGCCCTCCTCCCCCTGGTCCCTGAGATTCCTTGCCCAGTATCTCAGGTAATGTCTTCTGTGGCCTGCCTTCTGTATCTTTCCTGCCCCTCCAATCACAGGAGTCCTGGGTCCCTAGAAGACCTGTTTTTGCTCCTGTCCTGATCCACTTAATTAAACCCTATTTATGATCCAGCTGGCTAACCTGGTTCTGCTACCTTCAGTCAGGCTGCCTACTTTCCTAAGCCTGCATCTGAACTTGGTCTTCCTCCTGCTGAAAACATTTTCTTGAGTACTCTCTCTAGCAGCCTCTGCCCTGTCTTTGTCCAAGACTGTTTTCCCCACAGCACAAGTTTCCAGCCCTGTCCAACCTCCCACTTAATTTATGGGCATCTCTAGTTCTCAGCCTGCCTGCCAGAGAGAGACAGACAAACAGCATTATCTTGGCACCTACCTGTCAAACCCTGCCCAGCTCAGGTTAACAACCTCATCAACTTCCTCGGAAACCTTTTGACTTCTCTCTTGGACTTCTGCCCTCTGGAATTTTCTCTCTGTGGATTTAGAATATAACATTGCTTTATAGATACAATAATAGTAAGACAGTGGAAGGAGAGCTAGTCTCTCCCAAATTGGAACACTCTTGCCATTTTTAACTTTTTCTAAATGTCTATGGTCGTAAGTCCTTAATTAGTACAGTCTGATTCTCGACTGGCTTTTAGGAATGATATTGAATCTCAGCAGGCTGACCAGTGGTCCCTTCTGCCCCCTCAGTCATTGTTGTGTCTTCAGATATGGCTTCTTAACTTAACTGCTGAAAGCGAAACAAAAGAGTCTCCTCCAAAGAAAACGGTTTGGAGGTAACATCTCTACTCAGATGTTCTTCAGTCCTTACTGCACAATGCTTGCACATAAAATCCTCATACAAGCTTATACTGATGGAGGGGATTTGGTCAGTTCAAGTCAGTTGAACTTTTTCCTAACCAATACCTTGGATTTAAAATTCATGGTTTACAAAATACTTCTCTCTACGCTTCTCATCTAATCCTCACACCAACCCTGATGTACAAACTGAGGCTCAGAGAGGTCAAGGAACTAGACCAAGACTACATAGCTATTTTCTTTTCTTTTCTTTTTTTTTTGAGACAAGAGTCTCGCTAAGTTGCCCTGGGTAGAGTGCCGTGGCATCATAGCTCACAGCAACCTCTAACTTTTGGGCTTAAGTGATTCTCTGGCCTCAGCCTCCCATGTAGCTGGGACTACAGGCGCTAGCCACAACACCTGGCTATTTTTCTTGTTGCAGTTGTCATTGTTTAGCTGGCTCGGGCTGGGTTCGAACCTGCCATCCTGGGTGTATGTGGATGGTGCCATAACCACTGTGCTTCAGGCACCAAGCCTACACAGCTATTTAGTGGAAGAGCCAACACTCAACCCAGGTCTCTTCTATCTTAATCTCTTTCTTTTCCTCTTTTTTGATACGAAGAATAGAAAAGAGGTTCTCTGTTCCCCTCGTCTCTCCCACAATGGAATTCTCCTTTCACCAGTCTGTGCATGGCCTGGCAGCTCCCAATAGAAAAAGGAACAATTTATCAAGTTAATTGTTATAATCCCCAGGTGGGGTGGGGGTGGAGCATTTTGTTTCTTTTGTGATGTTCCTGATTACTTTGCACCTGTTGAGAACTTTCACCACCCCTCTGCCCCACGTGTTTGGTGCTTTCTATGGGATTCTCGATTCCCACCTAACTGAATTAAGGCAGTGAGAATTTTGCCTCCAAATCATGCTTGATGCTACCCTTCCCATCCATCTGTCACATTTTGCCAGTATCCTATGCCTTCTTACTCCTACCTCTTTATAAAGAAAAGCTAGTGCTTTCCTTCATCTTCCCAAGATTCTGATAGCTTCTGGGGAAGCCACTTGGTTCTCTCATCTCTGGAGCACCCGTGGGTCTCTTATTGCAGCCATATGACTTTTTACTTCAGGTCTCTATTCCTGCTTTGCCCCTGAGTGGGCCATATGGCTAGAGACATTTCAGCAGCCAAGACCTATGCCTATTGCTCCCATGCAACTCTGCAGAGCTGCTGTTCCAACCTGAGGGTGTATGATCCACATCTCTTGGCTCTTCTTGTCACACACACAGAAGCAGGAATAGAGACGTAATCTCTCCGTGGAGCCCAGCCTCCGGAGGCATATGGTGGACTGTGTCCACAGTGCCCCCTAACGGAGAATTCTCACACACCAAGGTTTTAGACAGCTTAGTTGGCCAGGATGTGGCATTTAAGTTGGGAAATCTCTGTAGAGTCACACCACTGTCTTATCCCTTTCTAGGTATTAATTCACTTCACAGATACTGAGCTGTCAACATGCTAGCACACAGACAGAGCTGCAGTGAAGACGGGCACTGTCTGCGCCCTCCTGCAACCCATCCTATATTAGCTGGTTCTCTAGAACTTGCTTTCCTGTTGATCCGAGTTACTTGGTGAACTGTGACATGTCCCTTGCCTTTCAGATACTCCATAATAATCCAATCACTTGAGGAGCCTGCTTGACCTCTGAAAACTCTCCCAGAGAGCCCTGACTAAGCTAGCTGACCCCCATCCCTCATTTGTGCCTCTTCTCTTGCAGGACAATCTCATTTGTTCTGACACATTCATTCTTAAATCCTATAGTTATGCTTCACTATCATTTGCACTGTGTATTGCCTTGAAGTAAATATTCAAGCATGTTATGTAATGGATAATCACCGAAGTAGAAATGTGCATATAAGAATAAGAGCACAAAATAACTCCCAAATCACTGACTATTTACAAATTCTGAATCTATTTCAACATGATAACTACTCAGACTAACTTTACCCTTCTTGTTACTACATGATTGTAATTCCAGATTTTCCACTTTTTTTTTTTTTGGATTATGATTGTATCACATAGCTATTTCTTCTCAATAGTTTCCGTCATTATCATACATGAAAGCAACAGCTCATTCCTCTAACGGACCACAATCTACTCAGCTATCACCCCACCATTGAGCAGTTTCCAGTTAATGACTGTACAATATAGGGCAGTCACAAATATCTCTATGCAAATATTTGTTCTTTCCCAGAACGTATTCCCTAAAGTGAGATAACATATTCTTACAATCATTTTTCCCCCCTCTTGTCAAGTATTGCCAAATTGTTCTCCAGGAAGCCTTATTTTATAGTGCCAGAAGTCTATTTCTCTACAATATATTTTTAAAATTTATTTTTAACGACTGCAAGTGATTTTATTTTGGTGTTTCATCTTACTAATCCTTGCCTGTGTGCATTTCCTCCAGAGCGCACAGACTGTTAGGTTCTTGGACCAAATAGTCTCATAGTCACTGCATATATCAGACACTTAGCTTTTCCTCATTGAATCAATTCTACGTAGTTTTCTCATCTTCTTGGTTTTCTTAAAATCTTCGTTATTCTTCGCTTTGCATACATCTTTAGTTTTTATATAATTTGTCCACCCTGACTTTGACAATTTCCCCCACCATTTCAATATACAAGACAGAGCCTCTTCAGGATGGGAGTTTCTTTTCTCTACCCCTACACCCTGCACATTCCATCTGGACTTGTCCAAAATCTCTCTGGTTCCTATGAACACTCCATCATCCACGATCCCTACCTTAAGATCCCCTTCCATCATCTCTCAAAAGCCCTTAGCTAAATATGTCCTTGCAGCCCACTCAGCCACCTCCAAAAAGGACCAGCGGTCCCAGCTCACCTCCAACTGGGTCCTTCCCTCCCGTTTTTATAATTCCTTCCATCCCAGTCCCACTGCTGACTTCTCAAGTTTCCTTAGCACCCCCAATCCCACACCTGCCCTCTGGATTCACTTGTTTCTCCCAGCAATCATGGCCTTCACCTCTTACTTCAGCCAGGCGAAGGCCAACATTTCTCAAAATGAATTTCACAGGAAAAACTAAGGGAGAACAAAAAACAGACTCCAGGAAATGTAAAGACATCAAAACAGAAGGGTGGCATCGTGGAGATTTTACATCCCACACTTGTGTTGCTGCAGTTTGGCTCTGTGGAGGGCATGGAGGGCTTCCCCGGCTGATACTCAGAACCTGGTGTCTTAGACACCAACTCTGCAGGGTTTGATTTTCCCAGGCTATTCCCTTCACAGCTGCTAAAGCTGACACCTCTTGGCCCCAGCTGATGGCTGCATCTGTTCCCACCTGAAGCTCATCCTGTACTTCCCTGGGAAGTACTTATCCTAGGAGCTTCCCTGGGATGGATGTCACTTGGGGCTGATTTGAAATCTCAAGCCTCTTCTGATCCCACACGATGCTGTGAAGTCTGAGGAAGCCAGATTCCCAGTTCTATCCCAGAATGCACATCCAACCCACCCTGGGCTACTTTTGTCACCTGCCCCTCAACAAAACCCTTTCCCTTAGCTACTTCATGAGGAATGATTTTGAAGAATGCGAATCAGGACAAGTTTACACATCTCAAAAACCTAAACTACAGCAGCAGCAGCAGCCATTGGCAAAAAACAAGAGGCTGAGAAGTCCCCAGTACCCTTCCCTCCCGTCCTCTCTGCTCCTGCAGTCATGGCCACACCACCAGCCTTGGTCCCCATCCCTGCACACCACAGAGGAGTTAGCAGTTTGGCACTTCACAATGAAAAATCATCAACCCTTCCCTTCAGGAAAACATCCTCAGCTGCCACATCCCACAGGCAGCTCTGCCTCCCTCCTACTATCCCTTCTCCTTTCCCCCTTCCCAATCCTGGTCCCTTTAGCTGTCAGGAGAGCGGATCCGAAAAATGTGGATGGTCCCATTACTGAGGGATACGACCAGGTACCTGCCATCCACCATGGTAGTCACCCGTGGCTTTTCTAGGCCGTGGTAGGCTGTTAGGAAGTCTCCAAGAAGTGACCCCTCTGGGTCCAGGATGACCACCTTATTGAGCTCTCTAAGGGTCAGAAAAATGTAGCCCTTCTTATCCACAGACACGGAGCCTGGCTGACAGCCGTGCAGGCCTGGCCCCCTGTATTCTCCAATCACCTGGCCCAGCCCATCACAGACCACCACACTATTCTGCTGCCAATCTGACCCCACAAAATTGCCCTGGGGGCTGGTGGTCAGGAATACCAGTGCCCGCAGGCCCCGGTTTGCCCTCCCACCAGGGATGAACCGAGTGGCCAAGCTACCTTCCATGTTGTACACCTCCACATGGCCTGCTACACTGACAGCCACGCGGTCCCCACTTGGCAGTGCAGCCACAGCATGGCTAGCCTGGGAGTGGCTCAAAGCCCGCCGCCACCGCACCTCACCATCATGGCTGATGAGATAGAGCCTTGCACCAGCTGAGAAGGCCACGGCACCTTGCAGAGCTGCCACACTGCAGGGGGAGCAGCCCTCAGGGACTGGCACAGTGCCCCTGTAGTCACCATTAAGGGAGAAGCGTTTCAGCACCCGGTTCTGCTCATCTGCCACCAGGATCTCCCGGGGGCCAAAGGGACACAGTCCAGTGATCCTGGGGGAACACCTGTCTCCAGGCATCCGTGTGGGGAAGCTGCAGGAAAAGATGGGCTTGGGGAGGGGGCCAGAGCCTTCCAGGATTGGCCCAGGTGCTGGGCTGGGCTCCCGGGAAATTGACTTGAACCTGCCTTTGAACTTTCTCTTCTTGTCAGATCTGCCACCCTTCTGGTTCTGAGCTCCTCCTTCACCTTGGGGTGTCTGGGCTCTATCCTCTTCTGGGGTCTGGGTTCCACCTTCTTGGGGTGTCTGTGGTTTGTCCTCTTTCAGAGTCTGTGCTCCATCCCTGCCCTGAGGCTGGACTCTGCTCTGTCCCTCTGCCTTGGCCACACACTCTGTTTGACTCAGTGTCTCAATGTCCCCTCGGGCACCAGTTCCATCCTTTCCACTGTCAATCTGTGGCTGCTGCTCCTCAAAGGAGAGCCAAAGCAGGCGGCAATCCCTGTCCAGGAGCCCAGGGTGGAGCTCTAGCTGGGGCTGCACAAAGGGGGCTGGCCCAGACGTCCAATGGCCAGAGCCTTGCAGCTGCCGGAGCCTCTGGGCAATTGCCCCCTCCAGAGAGAGGATTTCAGCCTCTCGACCCAGGCTGAGCACACGGCGGGCAAAGGCGGCCGCCTCCTTGGCCACCTGTTCACGGCCCTCAAGCTCCACCAGCCTCTCCCGAACAGCCTTCTCTACAGCCTCCACATGGGCCCGCAGCAGCCCCAGCACCTCCTGTTTCTGGGCCAGGAGATCCCGGAGGACCCTCTCAGTCACTTCCTCCACGTGTGTCCCTACCTGGGCCGCCTGCTCCCGCAGCTGGACCAGCGTTTCCTTCTCTACTCTCCGTGCCGCCTCCAGTTCAGCCAGATTGCTGTCCACGCCCGCCAGCAGCTCTTCTAGGCCTGGCCTCCGGGCCCGCACAGCCTCGGCCAGGGGCAGGCAGGGGTGGTCCAGGTGGGGGTCTAGGCGACACTCTCGGCACAGCAGCTGGGAGCAGGGTTGGCACAGGAAGCGCAGTGCCTCACCAGGGTGCTGGGGGCACTGAGCTGCCTGGCGCTCACGGGCCTCCTCGTCATACCAGCCCGCCCTGTAGCCCACCAGGTCCACTACCCGGTGGGTGTGGGTCTGGCGGGTGCAGCGGTGGCCATCGGCACAAGCCTGGCACAGGTCATCAGCACAGTCTAGGCACCGGGCTGTGGCTGGGCCCCCGGCACTGGTGCCCCCCACCAGGGGACACAGGGCACAGGCCGGCTTCCCCATACGCAGGTCTCCAGAGCCCCGGGCCTTCACCAGGTCCAGTAGCCCATTGACGAAGAAGTTGGTTTTGAAGGCAGCCACACCTGTGGGTGGCACAGGCACAGTCTCTCGGCATTCAGGGCAGCGGATGTGGCCGCCCTCAACCAGCTGGGCCAGGCAGTCCTGGCAGTAGGTGTGCAGGCAGGGCAGCGTCTTGGGCATCTGCAGCTGCTCCAGGCAGATCTTACAGGCCAGGAAGTCACTGCTTAGGGCCTCCAGCAGGGAGGGTGAGGAGCCCTGGGAAACCATCCTGCAGGCAGAAGGTCAGGGCCAGCAGTCAGAGGGCACCTCCACAGGACCTGAAGCCCACCTTCCCACCTCTCCCCTAGGGTCTCCTATTCTCTCCCCTCAAGGATAAGAACTTCCTTCTGGTCTTCTGGGGTCTCAGGCTATTTGCTCTTAAGCTAGGGAGCTGTTCCCCTCCTCCTCCTCTTTGTGTACATTCTGCAAATATAAAAATATAAATGCTCTTATAACGTCAGACCTGTGAGAAATGACAAGATCGGAAGACCACAGGCCTCCTGGCAGAGTGTGTTTCAAGCCCTCTGGTGCACACAGATCCTGGGGTCCCCCTGTGTGGAGTGCTGGTGTGAGGGGCAAGCAGGAAGGACACAGAATGGGGTCTGTCACCTTGATCCTGGCAGCTGGGGTGGAGTTTTACAGTAAAATGGACCCTGACCTCCCCCACCCCACACATCTACCTGGGGCAGCATGGTGGATGAGGAGGCCCCATTTCCTGCCCCAGACTTTTCCTGAAATGAATTGTGGAGATGACAGAAAGAAGGCTGAGGATTGCGGTTCCTCTCCTTCCAGCTGCTCAACCTAGACCTCAGGTGGAACTCAGACCTGGGGGGGCGGGGGTGCCACTTAGGACTTGGCCCAACACCTGGAGTTCTTATCTCTTAGCTTTCCCTGCTGAATGCCTTCCAGAAACCCCTGGAGGGGAGTTGTGAGCCCCCAGCACAGTGGCTGAAAAGTACTTCATAAGGAGACTTGCTGAAGAGTCACCTTTTCTGGGGGCTGCAAGGCTGGGAGAGGAACTCTATAAGTGGGCAGGGGTCTTTTGGGGGCAAGCCCCAGGCCTCTGGCCTGGAGCGGGGGTGAGGGGTGCTGCTTTCCTCCTGCTCTCCTGCCTTCCGGGTGCCTCTTTCCTCTCTCCCTCCTCCTCTTCCCCTGTGTTCTCTCCTCCCTTTGCCTGTCTGCCCCCCCTACTCCCTCCAGGTCAGCTCTTTCTTTTAGCCACCCCTGAGCCCTTACCTAGCCAGAGATGACCTTGGCCTTCAGGACTGCAAGGGGGCTGGGGTCTGGACTCCGCTACTGCAGGGCTCCTGAAAGAGAAGCAAAACTGAAACTAATTGTGCTTGTGGTGCAACTTCCGTCTGGGGACACTCGCACAGGCTCAGGCCCCGCCTTCCTCCCCACCCCAGCCCGGACCTCTCCCTCCAAGTCCCCTCCACCCCCAGCTGGCGACCAGGTCTTCCTGTCTGTCCAGCTTCAGCCAGTTGCCTGAGGATGTGTTCTCTGAGAGTTTGTATGGAGGGTAACGGACGTTATTTGTATAAATAAATGAGAGCTCATCTGTGACTCAGAGGCTAGTGTAACCACGTCCTCAGGCCAGGTCTGCAGTGCTGACGCCCCAGCCAGGTATTTATCTGTAATTCCAGCACTGGGTGGAGGCTCTTCATTCCAAATACCTTTTCTGAGCTACTGGAGAGATTGTGGGGGCCAGATAAGGAGCCTCAGTCTCAAAGATCAGGGAAGACTTTCAAGAGGAGGCATTGATTAAGATAAGTCTGAAGGGAGCCAATAGGTTGGGGTTTGCTAGGAAAAAATCAGGGCAGAGCTTTCCAGGAATCAGGAGCCTCCAGTTTGGGGACAGAGGGATGCACTACCACAACTCTCCTGAGTGGCTTCAGGTGAGCTCCCACCCTAATGGCGTGTGTGAAGGGGACATAGGCATGGTGGCAGATGAAGTTACCCAGGGAGGCTGCATCCAGAAAAGATCTTAAAAGGCCCTATGTTCTATGTGTTGGGTTTGCATTTTATCCCCAAAGCCCAAATAACCATTGAAGGACATTTTGCCCAACATTTTATGAAAAATTTGAAGAACAGAAAAGTTGAGAGAATTGTAATGAATGCTCATAAACCCACCACTTAGATTCTACAATGAACATTTTTCTGCAGTTGATTCATGTATATATCCCTTTGTCCACACAATGGGATTAAGTAGGAAACTGAACTGATGGGAACTTACTATGCCAACAGCCTGGGGAACAGAAGGGAGCGAGGGCCCGCAAGAAAAGTGGAAAGGAGATGCAGATGCCAGACAAGTAGGTGGAAATCTAGGAAGAGAGGGGCACAGAGGCCACAGAGAATGCTGTAATTCCAAGAGCAGGAGGTGGTCATCACTCCAGACCAGAGGGTTAACCAAGATGAAGACAGACAGGTACATTGGTACTGGTATGTCCATAAGTCTAAGTGTGTACCTCCCTGCACATGCCACGTCTGTGGCCCCTCTGTGTGCTCATTTGTGCACCTTTAAAGAAGATTGTTGAATGCCTACTGTGGCCAGCCAGCATGCCATGTAGTGTAGAATATGCAAAGGTAAACAAGATGCCTTCTCTGCTCACAAAGAGCTTCAAATCTAATAAGCAAGGTGCAACAGGAGGCGGGAAGACAAAGGCCATGTAAAGGTGCCACACTAATCATCCCAGTGAATTACATTTTTTAGATGTTTACTATGTGCTTGGTGTAGAATGTTATTTTTTAATTTTCTCTGAGACAGAGCCTCAAGCTATTTCCCTGGGTAGAGTGCTGTGGCATCAGCTCACAGCAACCTCCAACTCCTGGGCTCAAGTTAGTCTCCTGCCTCTGCCTCCCAAGTAGCTGGGACCACAAGCGCCTGCCACAATGCCTGGTTATTTTTTGGTTGCAGCCATCATTGTTGTTTGGCAGGCCTGGGCTGGATTCGAACCTACCATCTCAGGTGTATGTGGCTGGCGCCTTAGCCATTTGAGCCACAGGCGCCAAGCCTTGGCGTGGAATGTAATAAGCATAACCCAATTTAATCCTCACAGTGGCCTGGTGAGCTAGATACTATTATTGACTTCATTTTAACAGGTGAGGGAATTGCCATATAGAGAAATAAGTACCTGTGCATTACTCAAGGTCATATAATGTGCTACAGGAACGTTCAGTTTCTTCTAGGAATGGAGATGGCATGGGAATAAAGAAGGCTTCATGGAAAAGAGGCATTATGATGGTTGCCCTCTACTCCCCCACCCTCACTGAACAATTGCTTAAAGCACTTATGGTGTGTAGCAGGCCCCAGAGAGAAAGGTCCCTGAAGTCTCCCACCCTCAAGAGAACAAACTCCTATCTAGACCTAGGTCCTCAACTACAGCCCAGGAATAAGAGCTACCATGGAGATGTGTAGAAGAGGATGCCCGGGAAGAGGAGGAGCTTGGTGCTGTGGGAGGCCAGGGAGAATCTTGTAGATGCTGCCAATTCCTCAGGGTAAGTGGGAGGAAGGCTTCCCAGAAGGGACCACAAGTGGTCAGTTGGCTAGAACCAGAGTGCAGGTGGGTGCAGGGAAGTGGCTTTAAAATTTCCTTTTGAGAATCCTATAAGACCTTAAGGTCATGGGGCACCCTTATAGGATTTTCATCAGGCAAGTTTGGACTTTGTTCTCTAAGTATTGGAGGCAGTGGCCAGCAGAGATTTTTAATTTTAAATTATAAAACTAATGATGATAATTTAAAACAAGATTCAAAACACTGATATCAGCATTGTAACATGACAACTATTTCTTTCCTGTGTGTATTTCCTTTGGTGTCTGTCCATATGAACGTTTTTTTTTTTTTTTTGCCGGGGCTGGGTTTGAACCCGCCACCTCCGGCATATGGGGCCAGCGCCCTACCATTTTGAGCCACAGGCGCTGCCCCCATATGAACATATTTTATATAACTGTATTTGTAGTGTATGTATACAAAGGGTGCCAAAAATGTATACACATTTTAAGAAAGTAAAAAATCGTATTAAAAATGTACTCAAGTCACATTTGACTTCTGCAAATACAAGAGATATAAGATACAATATACACGATAACAAACATTATCAGTATATATTAAGCATTACAATTTTAGTACCATTTTTCCTTTCTTGTGTATACATTTTTTTGCACCCTCTGTCCTTTTTTTTACGTAACATAATGTTATGTCATCTCTTAAAATTATGGGAGGTCATCGTTCTGGACTGAGCTCCTATACTGACGAAATCAAACCTAAATGCCACATGATCAAACTGAGACTTTAAGGAATTGGATAGATAGCCAAACAGACCAGTTTTTAAAAACAGGAGATTCCAGTCATCTACCTGAGTCAGCCTAATAAGGAAGTTCCCTCTGGTTTAACCTTTCAAAAAAGTAACCTGAAGTAACTTGATGTTAACCAATCAGGGTTTTTTTCCTATTATTGTTTCCTTGTTCCTACTAAAATCTACTGTTCTCATATATTGCCCAATAGGAGCTCTCATTTCATTTTGTAGAATGCCAGGCTGCCCCATTCATGAATAACAAACAAAAGCCAATAGGATCTATAGCTAAATTTTGTCTTTTGACACATTTTCTGTTTCCACATATTCTTCAGCATTATTAGTGTTAATGGCTAGATAAATTATATACCTTAACTTATTTAACTATTTAGTAATATGCTGGTAAACTGACCCCCCTCCCCCCCAAAACACCCTTGATTTGTAGCCGTTGCCAATTTCTTTAATACAAACATGGTGTAAATACTCCTAGGGTGGCTTAAGTTCACTTGTGGCTAAGCTTTAACAATCAGCCTGCAAAATTCCTAAAATATAACAATGAGGTCTCAGGAGCCAATGCTCTTTGGAAGTTTTTAGAGAGTACTATTTGATCTCAGGGTTCTGAGCTTCACAGTGGAACATCATGCTGGGCATTTATCTAGTGGTTGTTTTTTAATCTCCCAACATGTGCCCTTAAGGTCTGGGAAATTATCCTCAAAGTATTTTGTTGCTATCCTCCTCCTCTGTGTCTCTGTTTCCTCCCCTGGGACTCTCCTCATTCAGATGTTACTTCTCCTGGTTGGCTCCTCTCCTTGTATCTTTTCTCTTATTTTCCATTCTTTTGCTTTTTGTACTGCTTTCTGCAATTTAAGCATTCTACCCTTTTATTATGTTTTTCAAATCTGCTGCTGCAGTTTTTTTTAATTCAAAATGACAATACATTTATTAATCGCTGTGAAAAATGTGATATATTATAACCATAATATCCACTTTATTGATAGGAAAAAATTTCATTAAGAGGCTTAGCACTGTTTTTCACCTGCTCACATGTTATCTGGGCATATTTGAAATGCTGGCAGGTAGGCAGGCCACATGGGACCTACTGACTAGTTTTCATTACTGTCATAGAGGATTTAGGCGGAGGATTACCAAGCAGAAGTGCATGGAAAAACTGCATGGGGTGGGGCGGGGGAATAGCAAACATTTAGTTACATAGGGAGTGGCAAGAAAGGAGATCAAGAGGCCCAGAAGTCAATCACAGGAGGTCTTTTCCCATATTCAAGCTAAGTATTTGTTAGGCTTTATTCTGAAAATAACAGGGAGCAATTGAGGGTTATAGAGCAAGAGAGGGGTCATTGTCACTTTGGTGGCTAATATTGGAGAAGGGAAGATGGTCTTCCCTTGGTCAAACTTTAAGCCCTCACTGCCTCTGTCCCTGAGGCTCAAGGCTCCCATATAGTAGCCTCTGTCCTTAGATATCACTCATGGAGGAAGGGGGCAGTGTCCAAAAATTGGGGCTCAGAGGGAGAAGTGGTCCCTGCTACCCTCTGTCCCCAGCTCACCAGTTCCAGGTTGAAAGTAACTGTCCTGGATGAAGCCATCATCATCCTCATCTTCAACCAACTCTGGGTGGTTCCCCCTTCCTGTCTCAGGGAGTGGGCGGTACCTATAGCTGGCATAGTATCGGCAGCAGAGGTGGCATTTGGCAGCAAGTGCGATGAGGCAAGAGAGAACCACAGCCCCCAGCACAACCCCTACCAGCACTAGCCATGCCCAGGCCCCAGTGCCTGGTCCAGGGTCTATGGCTGATGCTGTGGGGAGCTCCAAGGGCCCCACAGTGGTTTGGTTTGTCCCATTCATGGAGGGGCCTGACAACTGGTGAACCTTGGGCCTTGGCCAGAAAGAGCCTGGGCTCCAAGAAGACCCCCCCCAAGATACCAGTCCTTCAGGAACTGTACACAGTCCATGGCTGCTGTTGCAGTTTTAATTCATGAGTTCCTTTCCCCCCTTTTTTGTACTATGCTTTTACTTCATGAAGTATCTCACCTCTCTGAGGATTAATGATAGTGTTAGTATTGTATGTATGTTAGTTTTCTTCTCCTTTCATAGTTTCCAATTCTGGTAGATTATTGCTTCTTTCCTCCTTCCCGCCTCATACATATATTCTTTATAGACAGAATCTTTCTCCACCCAGGCTGAAGTGCAGTGCCATGATCCCAACTCACTGCATCCTCAAACTCCAGGGCTCAAGCCATCCTCCTACCCTGGCCAGTATGTTAGATCTTAAAATTTGCTTTAGGGCTGGGTGTTGTGGCTCCTCCCTGTAATCCTGGCACTCTGGGAGGCTGAGGCAGAATCCCTTGAACCCAGAAGTTTGAAATTGCAGTGAGCTATGATGAGGCCGCTGCACTTCAGCCTTTTATTATTATAAAAATAGTAATTTTATATAAAATAAAATTAATTTTAGCCTGGGTGTGGTGGTTCACACCTATAATCCCAGCACTTTGGGAGGCCAAGGACGGCGTATCACTTGAGGCCTGGAGTTTAAGACCACCCTGGGCCAGCTGGGGACAGTGGCTCATGTCTGTAATCCTAACAGTCTGGGAGGCTGAGGCGGGAGGATCTCTTGAGCTCTGGAGTTGCAGATCAGCCTGAGCAAGAACAAGACCCCATCTCTACTAAAAATAGAAAAATTAGTCATGGCAGACACCTGTAGTCCCTGAACTCAGAAGTTTGAAGTTGCTGTGAGGCTGCTGCCATTGCGGTTTAGCCTGGGCAATAGAGTGAGACTCTGCCTTAAACAAAACAAAACAAAACGAAATAAAAAACAGCCTGGGAAACATAGAGAGACCCTGCCTCTACACAAAAACTTTTTTTTTTTTTTTTTTTTTGCAGTTTTTTGGTCCAGGGCCAGGTTCGTACCCACCACCTCTAGGTATGTGGGAATAGCACCCTACTCCTTGAGCCATAGGTACCACCCTACACAAAAACTTTTTAAAACATTAGCTTCATTGAGATATAATTTATTTATTTTAAAAAATAATCATTTTAAGCATACAGTTCAATGAATTTTGACAAATGTATATAGTCAAGCAATTACCAACATAATCACAATATAGTACAATACAAAAATAAAGAAATTGACATAAGCACAATGCTATTAACTAGACTACAAACCTTATTCACATTTTATCCGTTTTTCCATGCACTGTATGGTAGTGGTGGGGGGGTGTTTTGAAATAACTTAGGGGACCTGGAAAAGTAGACTCAGACCCCCACTTAGGTTAATTAATTGGTAATTTATTTTACCTGCTGCAGGGGCTGCTGCTCTGAGAGACAGTCAGCACCTGGTGAGAGTGTGAGTTACCTTTTATAGGCTTTGTGCAATCATATTACAGAAGTGAAAGGTGGCTGGTTAAGGGGGGTTACAACTCAGTAGTCATACATACAGCAATGGAACAATAATTAATACAGTTTCAGTTGACAATGGATACATTTCATATCACAATGGTTATGGTTATACAACAGTAATTAATCAAGTCTCAGTGAGTTTTCCACCATTGTTCACCTACTGAGAACCTGAGG
>CAUYTI010093474.1:0-11437 GCA_963575145.1 Galago senegalensis
TTTTGAGACAGAGCCTCAAGCTGTCCCCCTGGGTAGAATGCCGTGGCATCACAGCTCACAACAACCTCCAACTCCTGGGGGCTCAAGCGAGTCTCCTGCCTCCACCTCCCAAGTAGCTGAGACCATAGGCACCCAGCACAATACCCAGCTATATTTTGGTTGCAGCCATCATTGTTGTTTGGCGGCCTGGGCTGGATTCAAACCCGCCAGCTCTGGTGTATGTGGCTGGCGCCTTAGGCCCTTGAGCTACAGGCGCCGAGCCAGTAAACAAATTTTTTAAGACTATATACACCACAAGTTACAAATTTAAGTAATAATTTCCAGATTGCTCAATTTTGAGTATAAGCTAAATGGTAGCCTATAGTTTTCTTGTTCTTCCATTTGTCTTCCTACAAACTGTAAAACAGTGGTTCTCAACCTTCCTAATGCCATGAACCTTTAATACAGTCCAAAGGGGTCGCAACCCACAGGTTGAGAACTGCTGCTGTAAAAGAAGAAAAACACAACATATAGAAATATAAAGCCAAAAATGTGTAGGAAAATGTGCGAATGTGCCATGCTGCTGCATTGTAGATTTAGACTAACATAGTGCAATTTTTCATTATCACATCTGCTAGCAAAGTTAATTGAGAAGAGTCCCCCTATCTTTATCTTATTACTTCATAAGGAAAAAGACACTGCCCCTCAAAATGTCAATCATAATCTAGCTTTATCTAATTATCCTCATTTGATCCATTATCCAGTTTTGAAATATGTCCAAATATAGTGTTTTACTGGATTTCAAAATATAAATAGAATTTTAAAAACGTTAGAACTGAAAAGATATTGTAAATCAGCTATTTTACAATAACTTAATTCACAGGTAAGGAAACAGAGGCTTAGAGAGGATAACCAACTTGCTTAAAGGCAATTATATTTCCTTTTATTTACTAAATTATCCATCTACACATTCAGTCAACCAGTGTTACCAAACAGGAGTTAATACAAGGCCCCTCCAAATGCAACAAAGAGTAAAACACCATTGCTATTCTTAAGGAGTTAACCTCCAGTGAGGAGAGGCAGGCGGCCCCACAGCTGATGGGGGGCTGCTACTGATACACTGTGCTGAGGACCATATCAACGGTATAGAATAAGTTCTATGAGCCAGGCGCAGTGGCTCACTGTGGAAGGCTGAGGAGGGAGAATTGCTTGAGCTCAGGAGTTAGCGACTTGCCTGAGCAAGAGTGAGACCCCAACTCCTAAAAAAATGGAAAAACCCAGCCGGGCGCCACAGTGAGCACCTGTAATCCCAGCGGCTCCGGAGGCTGAGGCAGCCGGATGCCCACAGCCCGAGTCTGAGGTTGCAGTGACCTATGACGCCATTGTACTCTGCTCAGGGCAGAGGGTGGGACTCTGTGTAAACAACAACAATAAAAAGAATGAGTTTTATGAGGGAGCAATAATAGCTGTCAGTCCTACGTGATGAAATGAAGTCTTCACGGAAGTGGAGATCCTTGAGTTGGGCCTTCAAGAAGGAATATTTTGTCATGTGGAGAAGAGCAGAGGACAACCCAGGGAGAATACACAGCACGATCAAAGCCATATACCCATGAGCATGTCTGACAAGACTGGGGACTAGTCAACAGTCTAACAAACAAGTATGTGGGGTTAGGGGTCAGAGAGAAAAGATGAGAGGGAAAATGGTAGGTAGGTAGGCCAGGTGTGGAGGCTTACACCCAGCACTTACATCCTAGCACTCCAGGAGGCCAAGGTGGTGGATTGCTTGAACTTGGGAGCTTGAGACCAGCCCGAGTAAGAGTGTAATCCTCATGGCTATTAAAAATAGAAAAACTGAAGCAAGAGGATTACTTGGGCCCAGGAGTTTGAGGTTGCTATGAGCTAAGATGATATCATGGCACCCTACCCAGGGCAACAGTGAGACTCTGCCTCAAAAAAAAAAAGGAAGGATGAAAGAAAGAAAAGAAGAGAAAAATAATATGTAGGAATTTGCTCTTTAAAAGCCTTGTGTAACAATTGCAGTACATTGAGCTCTAAAGAGGCAGCATAGATACAAGTACATACTGGACAGGCACTGCCTCCAAAAGGAAAAATAACTAAACTTGGGCAAAGAAGATCCTAACAAGCCAAGAAACAAAATGTCATCATAAGCATTTGATGTGCAAACTTGTCAGGAGGAGCACAAGAAGCACCAGATGCTTCAGTCAACTTCTCAGACTTTTCTAAGAAGTGCTCAGAGAGGTGAAAGGTCACGTCTGCTAACAAGGACAGAAAACGTGAAGACGTGGCAAAGATGGACAAGGCCTGTTATAAAACAGAAATGAGAACCTATATCCCTCCTAAAGGGGAAACAGAAGTTCAAAGATTCAAGGTACCCAAGAGGCCCTTTTCTCTTTTCCTTGTTCCCTTCAGAGTATCACCCCCAAATCAAAGGTGATGTTGGTGATGTTGCAGAGAAACTGGGAGAGATGGGAAGTAACACTGCTGGGGATGACAAACAACTATGAAAAGAAGTCTACACCTGTAATCCTAGCACTCTGGGAGGTGGAAGTGGGTGGATTGCGTGAGCTCAGAGGTTCAAGACCAGCCTGAGTAAGAGCAAGACCCTGTCTCTAAAAATAGGGAAGCACTGTGGTGGGTGCCTATAGTCCCAGCTACTCAGGAGGCTGAGACAACAGAATCGCTTGCGCCCCAAGAGTTGGAGATTGCTGTGAGCTATGATGCCATAGCATTCTACTAAGGGTGACAAAGCAAGTCTCTGTCTTAAAAAGAAAAGAAAAGAAAAGAAAGTTGTACCCATGATTGCATTGAGGTACACAGCTATGATTTAATGAAAAAATAAAAAAAAAGAAAGAAAGTAGTCTGCAAAGCTGAAAGAAAAATATGAAAGGAATATTGCTGCATACCAAGCTAAAGGAAAGCCTGATGTAGCTAAAAAGGGAGTCATCAAAGCTGAAAAGAAGGAAGAAGGGGAAGATGAGGACAAAGATGAAGATTGTGCTGTGCACCAAAAGATGATGATGAATAAGTTGGTTCTATCAAAGTTTTTTCCTCTTGTCTATAAAGCATTTAACCCCCTGTTCAACACTCATTCTTTTTAAGGAAAATAACTGAAATTCAAGGCTTTGTAAGATCTGGGGGTTTGGGGGGTTTTTTTAGAGACAGAGTCTTACTCTGTTGCCCTCGGTAGAGTGCCATGGTGTCACAGCTCACAGCAACCTCCAGCTCTTGGGCTTAGGTGATTCTCTTGCCTCAGCCTCCTGAGTAGTTGCGACTATAGGCGCTCGCCACAACGCCCGGCTATTTTTTTGTTGTTGTTGCAGTTTGGCCGGGCTGGGTTCAAACCCACCACCCTTGGTATATGGGGCTGGCACCCTACTCACTGAGCCACAGGCGCCGCCCCTGTAAGATCTGTTTTTAAACTGTACAGTGTCTTTTTTTTTTTTTTTTGTCTAGTTAACATACTACTGAATGTGTCTTTAGATAGCCCTGTCCTTGTGGTATTTTTAATAGTCTCTAACCTTGCCTGGTACAATATGAGGCTTGTAAATTGGCATGGAAATTTAGAGCAAGTTCTTGTTGGTGCACAGCACAAATTAGTTACATATGGGGTTTGTGATTAGTCATCTTCAGTTGTCTCTGATGCAGCTTATATGAAGTAATTGTTGTTCTGTTAACTGAATACCACTCTCTGATTGGAAAAAAAAAAACACCTTGAAGCTGTTTTGTTGATATTCTGAATGCTTCTAAGTAAGTGCAATTTGTGTGTTTTTTTTGAGACAGAGTCTCACTATGTCGCCTGTGGTAGCATGCTGTGGCGTCACAGTTCACAGAAACCTCAAACTCTTAGGCTTAAACGATTCTCTTGCCTCGGCCTTCCAAGTAGCTGGGACTACAGATGCCTGACATAACGCTATTTTTTGGTTGGAGTTGCCATTGTTGTTTGGCAGGCCCGGGCTGGGTTCGAACCCACCAGCTCAGGTGTATGTGGCTGGCACTCCAGCTGCTAAACTACAGGTGTTGAGCTAGTAAGTGCAACTTTTTTATTTAAAAAAAGTCATGTGTGGCTAAATTGGTAAAAGTCTTGCATGCCATGCCAAGAAATGCAAACTTAATTCTGAAAAAATAAAGCCCTGGGAAGGATTATATCTGGGCTAGGATATGATCAGACCTTGATTTATGCTGGAGTTGAATTAGAAATTTATTTTTTAGGTAGGAGATTATAAGAGCCTAAATTGATGCCACAGCCCTCTACCAAGGGTGACAAAGTGAGACTCTATCTCAAAAAACAAAGAAAAAACCAACCAAACAAAAAAGACCCCCAAAGAGGACAGTGGAACAGTGGTCATGATGGAAATGAGGAAGAGTTATGGGAGCAAATAAACATGTGAGAAGATGCTCAATATCATTAGTCATCAGGAAATGCAAATTAAAACCACCGCCTTAAGAGGCTCATGCCTATAATCCTAGCACTCTGGGAGGCCAAGGAAAGTGATTGCCTGAGCTTAGGAGTTTGGACCAGCCTGAGCAAGAACAAAACCTGTCTCTACTAAAAATAGAAAAACTAGTCCAGGGTTGGAGTGGGCGCCCCTAGTCTCAGCTACTTGGGAGGCTAAGGCAAGAGAATTGCTGGAATCCAGGAGATTGCTGCGAGCTATGACCCCATGGTACTCTATCCAGGGCGTCAGAGTGAGACTCTATCTCAAAAAAAAATTGTTTTTTCTACATTTAAATGCATCTCTGCTTTATTTATGTAGACTTAATACAATGATTGGGTTATCTTTAATACTGTTGTTTTTTTGTTTTTTATTTTTAATTTGTTTTTAGTACTGCTGATTTTAAAAAATTATTTCTTCCTTTGTATTGTCATTCTTGTTTTCATAATTTTCACATTTTCAGGAGGGAAAAGAAAGTAAAATATGGAGAGTGAGCAAGTGCAAAAAGAAAACGACATTGCTCAGAACTCATTATGCCATTATTTAGACTCTTCTCTATTTTTTCTATCTTCTTTCTGTCTTTTTTTTTTTTTAGAGATAGAGTCTCACTTTATCACCCTCGGTAGAGTGCTATGGTATCATAGCTCACAGCAACCTCCAACTCCTGGGCTTAGGCAATTCTCTTGCCTCAGCCTCCCAAGTAGCTGGGACTACAGGTGCCCCAGACAATGCTCGGCTATTTTTTGCAGCAGTTTGGCCGGGGCTGGGTTTGAACCCGCCACCCTCAGTATATGGGGCCGGCACCCTACTCACTGAGCCACAGGTGCCACCCCCAATATCTTATTTCTTAAATGAGTGATTCACTGGGAATCAGCAGAATTCCTTGGTAAGGAAGACAGAAGAATTTAGAATTGTTTTATTTGAGTCTTCAGGGAATAATCCCTCCCTTCTTTTAAAGAGTCTTTCTTCTTTCCCTCCAGGGATATGATTTTGGAAGCCTTTCAAGCTGGGCATAGGACCTAAGATGTAGCACTTAAAGTACTTCACGCCCCTAGCCAGTGTTTGGGTCAGGCATGGATACATGACCCAAGGAAGTAAGTGAGTCTTTCTGAAGTCTTCCCACCTGCAGTTTATTGAGGGAAGAGCCCGACCTTCTCTAGTAGCCAAGGAAGATCCTGGCAGCTGTGGTTACAGCTTGTGAAGAAGCCAATATGAGAGAAAGATGCTAATACTCAGAGAGAGGTAAAAAAATGAAAGACAAAGTCTTTGTTTGAGATGCTGGTCATCCTTGCCTTTCCTGAGGTTTCATTACATAAGAAAGAATTCCCCTAGTTGGAACTGGCTTTCTGTCCATTGAAATCTTTTTTAAAAAGGACTGATTAATATAGGTCTCTCGTCCTCTGGCGTAGAGCACAGTACAGTCGACCTTTCTAGAGCAGCAGAGAGTAGGATGGGGCCCCAGTGGAAAAAGTTGAGGAGTTCTCCAGTAAAGCCAGATTTATATTGATATGTGATATAGTTGGTTCCCAAGTTGCCTTCCAGACTGTTGCACCCCAGGTATTTGTAAAGAGTTTCCCTCCCCCTCCTATTATCTTTGATTCTTTCCTCTTTCTGACCCAGATGTCAGCTTCCGTTGAGATCTAAGTGTCTTGAGCTCTCAGTTCCCCCATGACAGCCTCCTTGAATCTCGTATAATCTAACTTCACTGCAGTTACTCCACTGGACTGCTTCCTAGTAAGTCTGGAGGCCAAGATCTAAAATATTGTTCTGAGATCTCCAGGAATATCTGCTTCCTTCCCTCTTTCCTCATTTGAGAGAAATGGACTCATTGAACTCTTCTGAGGGATGACCTCAGTGTCTTTCTCAAATTGAGAAGAAACATGGATTTTGTCCTAACTCCTGCATGTCACCTTAGCCATGACATACAGACAATGGTCTCTCACTGAGAACTTTGCCACTTGGCAAAGTATAAGTATCCCTGGGTAAGAGCTGATTCCTTAGTGTTTGTTCCCAAAGAATTTATTAGATGGATTAGAGAGAGTATCTTTCTGATATTTACCTCTGCCATCAAACTGAAAGCTGGAAGGGGTACTGTTTCTGCTAGAAACTTGAACTTGAGCACAGACTCTTCCTTTGATACCTGTGCACCAGCTGAGAGCAGTTTGGAATATTTGAACAAGACTTTGCTGAGGATTTCTGGGTAACAAAAGGAAAATAAGCAGAGAGGAAAACAAGAATCCATATCATCTGGTATACAAGTTTCAGCTCTTGCTCACGGCCGCAAGAGCTCATCTTGGGTGGCACCTGTGGCTCAAAGGAGTAAGGCTCCAGCCCCATATGCTGGAGGTGGCAGGTTCAAACCCAGCCCCGGCCAAAAAAAAAAAAAAAGAGCTCTGTCTTATATGCAGGTAATCTGGTGTTCCGAGAGGTTCTACTTTTTATCATTCTGCTCATCCTTACTCACTTGGATTTCCTGTCCCCTTCTAGAGGAAGATTTCCAAAGAATATCAACCAATCAACAAATTGTAAGTTGTTGTGGTACAGAAAGGCTCATGAACTCTGAGGATTCTTCACAGGATCCTCTGATATGAGATCCTGAGCAAAAGTGAACATCTTGCAATTGAAGCTAGAGCTTCAACCATGAGATTTCACCTCAGTGCAGTAGCCATTGCTCTACTCAAAGTCTTATGGGAAGTTCTTAAACAAGACAATTGGTGTTATCAGCTAGCTTTGGTGTATAACAGGCCACTCCGTGGATTTAGCTGCCTTAAAACAATAACCATTATTTCTTACAATTCTGTGGGCATTTTGGTCTTGATCAGTTCAACTGGGGTTGGGAGGCTATTGGATCAGGACCTCAACTTAAACAATATTATTCTATTCCATGAGATCTCTACTTATTTATTTATTTATTTTTGAGATGGAGTCTCACTTTCTTGCCCCTGATAGGTGGCATCGTAGCTCACAGCAACCTTAGGCTCAAGTGATTCCCACTTCAGCCTTCCCAGTAAGTGGGACAGTTCCTGGCTACAACACCCAGATAGTTTTTTCTATTTTTAGTAGAGATGGGGTCTTGCTCTTGCTCAGGCTGGTCTCAAACTCCTAAGATCAGGTGGTCCACCCGCCTTGGCCTCCTGGAGTGATAGGATTATAGGCCTGAGCCAACTCACCTGGCCAAGGTCTCTCATTCTTTAGTAAACCAGCCAGTTTTTTTTCTTTTTCTTTGAGATAGCATCTCACTTTGTTACCCTAGGTAGAGTGCCATGGTATCATAGCTCACAGCAACCTCAAATTCTTAGGCTCAAGTGATTCTCTTGCCTCAGCCTCCCAAATAGCTGGGACTACAGGTGCCCACCACAACACCTGGCTATTTTTAGAGATGAGGGTCTTGTTCTGGGTCAGGCTGGTCTGGAAAGATCAGCCAATGATCTTGCCATGAGCTCAGGCAATCCACCCACCTCAGCCTCCCAGAGTACTAGGATTACAGGCGGGAGCCACTGCGCACGGCCTCACCCAGCTTTCTTCAATGGCCACTGCAGGTTTTCAAAGAGGAACAAGAAAGGGCAGACCCACTGCACAAGGCCTTTATGGGTCTCTGCTTGTGTCACATTTGCTGTTGTACCACAAGACGAGACAAGTGACATGACCAAGCTCAGAGTCAATGTGGGAGAGCCCAACCAAAAATAAAATAATATACTGGGCAACCAAATCTAAAACTACTCAAAGAAACTTGAGGATAGAAAGAGTAAAGAGATGGAAGAAAAAGGAGACAGATCAAGGGCTTTGTGGTGCTGCAGCCTCTATGAGGACTGTCTAGTATTTCGTTGAGGAGCGCAGGCTGCCCTCAGTAGCTCAACTCCAGAGGAGCCCAGGGCATCTGTTGAAATGTGTATATCTATGTTTGGGTCTGTAGAAATATTACTGTCAGAGGTTTCTGTTTTCTGTTCTTTGTAAACCAACTCCTACCATTGAAGAAAAATTATTCCTTTACCCACTCCCCCTGCCTCACTCAAGGATGTTGTCCTTGTTTGGTTAAACCTACTGTCCCTAGCTGGAGGTTTTGGATTCAGTTGTCTAATACATTATTATTATTATTATTATTACTATTTTGAGACAGCCCTTCAGGCTGTTGCCCTGGGTAGAGTACAGTGGCATCACAGCTCATAGCAACCTCTAACTCCTGGGCTTAAGCAATTCTCTTGCCTCAGCCTCCCAAGTGGCTGGGACTACAGGTGCCTGCCACAATGCCCGGCTATTTTTTGGTTGGAGCTGTCATTGTTGTTTGGCAGGCCTGGGCTGGATTTGAACCCGCCAGCTCTGGTGTATGTGGCTTGCACCTTAGCCGCTTGAGCTACAGGTACCGAGCCGTCTAATACATTATTTTATGTCCCACCCCTTCCAGTAATAGTGTTGCCTTCCTGACCACAGGGTGGATCCAGGACTTGATCTGGTCAGTTAGTGCAATCAGCATGGGACTCAAGCTGGGCCAGTCAGAGTCTTCACTAATTAGACAGGCTGTCCAGCTTTGGGATGACCATATGGCTCAAGTTGAGCCAATCAGAGTCTTCACTAGTTGGATAACCTGTCCAGCTTTAGGGTCACAGTGCTGGTAGGAAGTGATGTCAAGAATACACATAGAAGGATTCAGCACCTATAGCTCAGCGGCTAGGGCACCAGCCACATACACTGGATCTGGCAGGTTTGAATCCAGCCTGGGCCTGCCAAACAACAATGTCAACTCCAACCAAAAAATAGCTGGGTGTTATGGCAGGAGCCTGCAGTCCCAGCTACTCAGGAGACTGAGACAAGAGAATCACTTAAGCCCAAGAGTTTGAGATTGCTGTGAGCTATGATGTAACAGCACTCTACCAAGGGCCACATAGTGAGACTCTGTCTCAAAAAAATACATATACATAGGACGAGATAGTAAGTCAAAACACAAAGGCAGAGATAACTGGAGCTAAGAGATGGAGATGGTGACATTGAGTTTCTGTATCAAGCTAGCGTGAAGAGCATATTCAAAATTTGCATTGGTGTTAAGCTACTTTGAATTGAGTTTCTGTCACTTACAACCAGAATCCTAATAAAAAGACCCAGATAGAAGATCACAGCAGAAAAGTTCCTTTTGTTTGTATGGGGCTATAGCAATGGTGGGAGTAATTTTTTTGTTTTTTTGAGACAAAGTCTCACTCTGTCAGCCTGGGTAGAGTGCTGTGGCATCATTATAGTTCACAGCAACCTTAAACTCCTGGGTGATTTTTTTTTTTTTTTGAGGCACAGTATCTAGCTGTTACCCTGGGTAGAGTGCTGCGGCATCACAACTCACAACAACCTCAAACTCTTAGGCTTAAGTGATTCTCTTACCTCAGCCTCCCAAGTAGCTGGGAGTACAGGTGCCCACCACAACGCCCGGCTATTTTTGTTGTTGTTGTTGCAGTTGTCATTGTTGTCTTAGCTGGCCCGGACTGGGTTCGAACCTGCCAGCCTTGGTGTATGTGGCCGGCATCCTACCCACTGAGCTATGGGTGCGGCCCAGGCAATCTTCTCGTCTTTGCCTCCTGAGTAGCTGGGACTATAGGTGCCTGCCAGAACACCCAGCTAATTTTTTTATTTTTAGTAGAGACAGGGTCTAGCTCTTGTTCAGGCTGGTCTGGAACTTCTGAACTCAAACAATTCACCCACCTCAGCCTCTTAGTGTGCTAGGATTACAGGTGTGACCCACCTTGCTGGGCCTGGTGAGGGTAATTAAGTTAGCATCAGGAACCCTTGCGTCCATACTCTGTTGATTGTTCTCTGACTAGGAGACCCATCATTAGGAGCTGGTTAACATAAAGTATTCTTGTATTCTATAGGTTGATGCCAAATGGGTAGCACTTACCCAGGAGATCAAATTGTCCTGTCACTAACTTTTATTCATTTATAATCACCACTTAGACTGCTTTAATTCTTTCCTATGCTATATCTCCCCATCTAGTTTTAGAGCAGAATTACTCTGGAAAGAACTTCTTGAGTCAAACCCAATATAAACTATGAATTTAGCTAGTTATGTCAACTTTCAAAATTAAACAGTGTCCAGTACTTGGGATACCAGAAGAATGTGAAGGATTGCGGGCCAGCTGTCTTAGGAATTGTTTCTTAACTTAATTTGGGCATCATTCAGTAGGAAAAGAATGCCAAACCAGAAATGATATTAAACAGAGGCCTAAAGATATAAATAACTCAAATAAAGCAAATCAAGACTCACCATCTCATTAGTAGGAGGAGAGAAAATAAAGTGAAAAATAAGAAGGAAAAGACCAGACTGTGAACTTTTGAAGGGAAATATTATTTGCAAGTGAGAAACACTGAATAAAATCAAGTACAATGAGATGCTTAGTGAACATTACAAAAAACACAAAACATGAGCTATTTAAAGAAAAACTAATTATGATGTGCTTGACAGATTTAAAATGCCATCTTGAGTTAGACAAGAAACATGAATGGGAAGGTAGGATGGTAGGTTTCTATTCAAGGCCTTTCCCTGGAATATTGTAACCATATGCATTGGTGATAAATTTAAATGAATACTTAAGTCTTTTTTATCTTTTCTTTTCTTTTCTTTTTTTAGATACAGTCTTACTTTGTCACCCTCGGTAGAGTCCTGTGGCATCACAGCTCACAGCAACCTCCAGCTCTTGGGCTTAGGCGATTCTCTTGCCTCAGCCTCCTGAGCAGGAGTACTTAAGTCTTAAAAAAGTCTGTCCCAAGAATTTAAGTGAAGAAATAGATGAGTTCTCTTCACAGTTTTTAGTAAATTTCATTCTAGACTTAGACTTTTATGCCCAATTGTCTTGCAAACAACCAAAGCTAAAGATAGCCTACGGTTACTTTGGGGGCATAGTATTCCCTAGCCAGTCTCTCTGATACTGATTAGAACAGTAGTAAAGAAAATATAGATATCATATATGAGAAAATGACATGAAGGCTGTGTTGACCAGTTTGATGGAAGTATTTCAGATTGCATG
>CAUYTI010093475.1:0-28173 GCA_963575145.1 Galago senegalensis
GGGAGGGCAAAAGGATGGATTACACCAATGAAACGTATGATAAGGGCACAAGTCAAATCTGTGAAATGTAGAACATAGATTTTTTGGCACAATAATCAAGTAAATGAGGTGAAAGCTGTGTTGATTGGTTTAATGTAACCACATCAGAGCGTATTAATAAAAATCAGCACATTGTACCCCACCCAGGCATGAATGTATTCATGATCTATGTGTATTTGACTTAATAAAAAAAAAAAGGGTATCCACCTTACTATTGATAAGACAAATAAAAACACTAGTACTGGGAACTGGTGCTGTTATTAGCAAAAAGTCCTTGTCCTAAGCATCTTACGGGATCTGCTCTGAAATGAATGCAAGAACATTTGCTCTCAGATCTTTGAGTGTTAGAAAGGGCTAAATTTAATTAAAATTAAAATGGACTCATAATACTAAAATAAATTATATTTTAAAATTTAAATCAATTATAACTTACAGATACTCTGCATTTTATCTTGTGACATGGCTTATTCCTGGAGTGGTAATTTACTTTGTTTTTGTTGTTGTCGGTTTGTTTTTGAAACAGAGCTGGGTAAAGTGCTGTGTTGTGATAGCTCACAGCAACCTCAGACTCCTGGGCTCCAGCAATACTCTTGGTTCAGCCTCCCAAGTAGCTGGGATTATAGGTGTTCACCATGATGCTCTGTTGTTATTTTTTGGTTTTTTTCTTAGCATGGACAGGGTCCGGCTTTTGCTGAGGCTGATCTCCATCTCCTGAATGCAAGAAATGCACCTGCCCTGGCCTCCCAAAGTGCTAGGATTACACCTGGCCTAGAGTGGTAATTTACTGTGTACAGCTAAGTTTCTCACTTAAAAAAGAAAGAAAGAAAATCAGGCTCTATTTTATGCTCTTATCTTAAAATGTTTTTATGCAGTTTCTCACCCAATCAAAATCCTTGTGTCTCTCTGGCATTGAACTTTATTTTATTGTCTTTCTTGTGCCTACTAGTATTTCCTATACAAGTATGAACTCTTAAATTTAGAAAACTCATCTCAGAGCTCCACTGTGTTCCTCAAATTTAGGATGTGTAAAGGGAAGCCTGGGTGTAATCCATGGTTCAGCCCGTTGCTAACAAGCATCCCAGGAATCTATTCCTATGATTATCCTGACAGTGCTTAGTATGTGGCAATTTTAATACAGATGATTTCTTTGAACTTTGTTTTTTTGCCAGGCACCTTACCAAGGACTTCATATATAATACCTCTTTTAATAAACTCAACAAACTTATAAGGGTTATTATTTTTGTGATCATCTCAAGTAATCTGTTCATTCAGCAAGTACTTTTATTTGTTGGTTAAAAGTCCATCATATTTAAAATGGTAATTTGGTTATAAAGACACAAGATTCCCTTCTTTCCATGTTGATCTAAGTATGTAAACACGGAGGCAGAAAAATATGACTAAACATAGCTCCCAGCCCAGGCCAGTATTTCCTCATCTTTTATACTCCTTTGTAACATTTTTTATCTTTAGACTTCTCCCTTATTGGGAAGAAGAAAGGAATTCACAAGGTGAGGCAAATAGGTCCAATAGCTTGAAAAGAAACCTTTGACAACACCTGTACACACACACACATATATATACACACACAATAGAATGTATAAATATGTGAGAATTCATTTAAATATTAACTCCCAGGAGAATGTACTGAAGAAGTCAGTATCCTGGCTTGGTACCTATAGCTCAGTGAGTAGGGTGCTGGCCATATGGACAAGGGCTGGTGGGTTCAGACCCAGCCCCGGCTGGCTAAACAATGATGACAACAACAACAACAAAATAACTGGGTGTTGTGCCAGGCACCTGTAGTCCCAGCTACTTGGGAGGGTGAGGCAAGAGAATTGCTTAAGCCCAAGAGTTTAATGTTGCTGTGAGCTGTGATGCCACAGCACTCCACTGAGGACAACAGAGTGAAACTTTGTCGTAGAAAGAAGAAGAAGAGGAAGAGGAAGAAGAGGAAGAGGAGAAGGAGAGGAAGAAGAGGAGGAACAGGAGGAGGAAGAAGTAGAAGAGGAAGAAGCAGAAGTAGTCAGCATCCTGAATAAGTAAAGGTAAAGGTAATGAAAAGACTGTGCGAGAAGCTGGAAGAAAAAGTCACAGTCTCAGCAGGATTTTCACTAGCACACTTGGTATCTTTGTGAGTGTTAGAAAAAAGTAGTCAATTTAGGTCAATATATTGCTACAGAGAATGTTCTCCAGGTAGACCAATTAGAAGAGGAGTACTCCCTCTTGGATGATCAATTAGAAGGGGTCTCTTCTTTGAGGCTGGCAGAGTTTTACACTAGGGACCACAGTCTGCCAGGCAGGTAAACCTGCAGTGGCTGGAATTCAGTGATGCTCCCGCACACCTGGCAAGGTGCCCATGAAGAGGACATGATGAGTTAAAATTTGAGTGTGGTCCTTATGCTCAGGAGGACAGTAAAAACTCTCACACCTCCAGTGCAATGGATAGCATTTGTCTGATCTCCAATAGACTTAGAAATGCACCCAGTTACATGAAGAACTTGGCTCCTCCTTGCTCTGCTCTTGTGGAAAAAATAATCTAAATTTGGCTGGGAATTTTAGGATAATCAGTTAACAGAACTGACAGAAACATTGCAAAAAGTCATTGAATTGTCTGTCAAAATAACTGGTTGTCTGTGAGAAGTATAGCAGACAAAGTAAACACTGTAGTGAAACAGTAAAATCTTAACTGAACATCTTGGCCACCAACTCATGGCTCTTACATCATGGCAATGCACCAGCTCACAGGATACTGCCTGTGAGGGAGTTTTAGCCAATAAAGAAATCACACTGTATTGGGACAACCTACTCACCTATGATTAAGACTCATCACTTTTTAATTTATTGAACGACTTCTTTCTTTACCCACAGATAAAGGAAATACTGAAAGGAAGACATTTTCATGACATTCAGGATATCAAGGGTGATAGTTTCAAAGAAGGTCATTCCAGGAAAAGAGTTCTGAAATTGCTTTGAGGGGTGGAATAGGTACTGGTGTCCATGAGTAGCTCCCAAGGGGAGACTTCAAAGGCGACTGTAATATTTAGCAATGAGGTATGGAGCACTTTTTTCAGGATGAGTTTGTGAACTAATTGTCAGATCTCATGTACCTTGTTCACAAGGCAAAACAACCTACATTTCTCCATGTTGGGTATCTCCAGAACATTCCAGAACATTCAATTTGTGACAGTGTAGAAGAGTTTTTTTTTTTTCTCTCACAGATGAGGGTATGGGGGGTCATTGCAGATGTTTTCTTATCTACTTCAAATATATAAAAGACTACATCAAAAAGACACTAAGACAGTTGCAGATTCGAATGTATCTCAAGGCCAAGATGAACCAAAGATGCAACTGGTCCTTGGATAATGATCATCTTACTAGGAAGATAATGCTTGGTAATGCAACAGGAAATGGATTCTTATTTTAAAAACATGTCCAAAATTCAAAATCACTCTTTTTATTAAACAGATATAAAATGAACAAATAGAATAATGGTACAAGTTTGTTGTTAATATAAAAGTTTGTTATTATAAGATGAAAGAAGTGAACAAGTTTGTTTTTGTTTGGCAGTCTTGATCTGGTAAAGACTTATTTATAGTTTATTTATTTATTTATTAAATCATAGCTGTGTACATTAATGCAATCATGGAGTACAACATACTGGTTTTATATACAATTTGAAATATTTTCATCAAACTGGTCAACATAGCCTTCACGGCATTTTCTTAGCTATTGTGTTAAGACATTTATATTCTACACCTAGTAAATTTCATGTGTACCCTTATAAGATGCACTGTAGGTGTGGTCCCACCAATTACTCTCCCTCCACCCATCCTTCCCCCACTCCCTTTTCCCCTTCTTCTTGGGCTATAGTTTCATAGTAAGACTGAGTACATTGGATACTTTTTCTTCCATTCTTGAAATACTTTGCTAAGAAGAATAGGTTCCAGCTCCATGTAAACATGTAAGAGGTAAAATGTGTACAGGTAGCACAGTTTCTCCTAAAGCAGAAATCACAGAGAAGTAATTTTTAAAAAAGAAAGAAACAATAGCTGATTTAATAGACTTTATGTTCATTTTGAATTTTCTTGGATATCATTAATAATCAAGTCATTACAAACCCCAATTTGCTATAAACTAGCAAGAAACTTAGTTAATTCTTTCTTCTAGACCTTTCCTGATAGTTTCATGATATATTAGAAGGGTGTGTTTGACACATTCATTAGTGAGATGGTTAGTTCATTTTCCCCTGAATAATATTTTATTTGGTGGCCCTGATGTCTCGACTACAGAATTACTACTCTTAATTTAAAAAGTGAGGGGAAAAAAGCAAGGAAAGTCATCAAATTGTACTAAAGTAGATTAATGAATACATTAAATAAAATAAACCACAGATGTATGAAATCACTGATATATACTTGCTTAAAGTAAAGCAAATAGACATAAAAGGCAAATACATACTCTACAAGTATGGTAATAAGGGGTACACACATAGAAAGACTGTTTCCCCTGGTTCTAACATTTTGAATACACTTTTGAGGTGTCCCCTTTTTTGATTGAATGGTCTTACGCATAAATCATATTGTACTATTTTAAGATAGTCACAAACATGAGTCTTATTCATTGTGACCTTCTTGTATGAATTAATTTATTTTACCTAACTAGCTTTACAATGTGTTTTTAAAAATATTAAAGAGTCCTTGACAATATTATAAAAATACTGAGAGAGGGATTTTACCGTGACAGCAAAGCTGTTCTTTTAATTTCTTCTTTGTCATCATCGTCGCTACCAAATCATCATCATCACTTTTGTTTTTAGCCATCAGCCATCATCAACTCTAACTTTTATAATAGCTGCTTCACTATTTTTTTGTCTCTAACCACATATCCTTCATAAGTGACTGTGCACATACGATTCATTTTACTTTAGTATTTTTTTTTCCCACCAACAGTGAGCCTTCTCTTCCTCTCTCGGCATTTTAAGAGACGGACTTTGATTCTTTCCCCTTCTCCACATGCATCGCTATTTTCATTGCCTCGTCTTCCTACCCTGTACATTTCCCGGCATTTGCTCTTTTTTTCATTTTACAACAATCATTGCCGGCAAAGTCCCTTTGAAAGATGCCGTCTAGTCGGGAACCCAGACATGTAAACAACGCAACTTGACAAGTGCTAAATTGGGAGCAAGCACGAGGTACCAGGAGAAGATATAAAAGGAGTCTGTGTCTCATCTTGGCAGGATGAGGACACAACACCTAGACAAAGGTATGATTTCTAAGCTGAATTTGGAAAGCTTTCTATAGGTTACTTAAGACCACCAAAATTAAACCGCAACAACTTTCTAGAATGTTTCAACTATGTAGTTCTAGAATTATTACAGCTACCTAGTCTCAGTGGATTGAAACTAGAAGGGAGGAAAAATTTCCTCACTGCTCCCGGGATGTCTGGTTAGGAGTGAAATAAAACTGACAAGACGGATTAACAAGGGAAAAGCCTACCAAAGTCACTTAGCCATAGTTTTACTTATAAGAAAACCCTTTGAATGAAGACTGATTTGATGCTTAAATTGGATGAGGAGTTGACAGCCACTTAGAACTGTGAATGGATAAAAGGAGTGTGACCTCGTGGAAATAGACTAAGGGAACCCCAGCAAGGCCTGTCTGCTCAGGCTTTTCCTGAGCTCTCAGTATAGAATTTCTTTCTCCCAGAAACGGGGCAGGCTCCTCTCTGGAAAGAGCGTGTTATGATCCAATATCAAATAAGGGACGTCAGAGTATTTGTTTATGGTCAGTTTTTACACAGAGAGGTGGAGGAAAGTTAGAATAATACTTTAAGTTTCTATGGCTGGCTCGGGGGAGAAGAAGTTTTGATGTCTTTGACCTGCCTTGGGAAAGAGAGGGTCTTGTTTCTACAGCTTCACTCGGGGGAGAAGGTAGCTGTGAGACAGAAGGGCCAGAGAAGATCAGACAGAAAGTTTGATACTTCTGAGGCTGCTCCTGAGGTCTTGAGGGTTTCAAGTAAGAGAGCTCAGAAAGATCTTTCTTCTGAGGTCTTTTCAGTTTCCTCAAGTTCAAAGTACTCAGCATGCCAAGGCACCATACTTTGGGGTATCAAGCCCCGACAAAGGTCACTTTTAAGTTCTAACTGGCAAGAGCTGACCATTCCAGTTTACACCGGTTAAATCAGAGTCACAGTGAAGGTCATGACCTGTGATCTGCAGTAATTTGTAGAGTCATCTTTACCTGCGATAAGTGCTCTGGTAACAAGCATGACACTCTACATAAATCTTTCTCTTCTTTTTTGCGTGTGTCTGAGGTAAAATAAAATTGCTTGAAAAATTCAATGAACATGCTCTCCTATTGATAAGTGGGCTCCATTTAATATTGTTCTATGATGCAAAAGAAGAGAGAATGACAAATCTGAATATTTATGCCACACGCAATAACATTTTATGAACAGAAATAGACCATATAGTATCTGAAGCAAAGAGGTGGCACACAAGAATGTAGAATAAGATGTAATTTATTTTCTTAAAATGGTCTTGTCTATTCGATTTCAGTTCCATCCCCCTTCATAATAATAGATATTCTTATCAGACATTTATCTGCCATCATTTCCCTACATAATACACATCTTGTGATTTTCAATTTTATCACACAATAAACTTCCTTTATGTTCTCAAAAATAACATGAATTTGAATGCCTCAAAATAATACACAGTATTACCATAGGTATTTCAAGCTAGAAAACTGATTTTTTTTTTTTTTTGTACTGTAACTGGCTATAAAGGATGGATTTGAGAAGACTTCGGAGGATTCCACTGAAACATTCTCAAGGGTTTTAAAGCTTTAACTTCTACTTGAAGTACAAAGAAAGTTTGTTAGGCTCATTACATGAAATTAAAACAAGCTAAAACGTTTTTCTTTGTATTTCAGTGTCTTTCAGGAATTTTTTCCATATTAACTATTGTGGTTGATACAATTTTGGAGTGCCATCACTGTTAATTTGTCTGAGCCATACTTTTAATAAAATCTTGACAATGGGCTCGGCGCCTGTGGCTCAAGCGACTAAGGTGCCAGCCACGTACACCTGAGCTGGCAGGTTCGAATCCAGCCCAGGCTCACCAAACAACAATGATAGCTGCAACCAAAAAAAAAAAAAAAAAAGAAAATAGCTGGGTGTTGTGGTGGGTGCCTATAGTCCCAGCTATTCGGGAGGTGGAGATAGGAGAATCGCTTGGGCCCAGGAGATGGAGGTTGCTGTGAGCTGTGATGCCATAGCACTCTACTCAGTGCAACAGCTTGAGGCTTTGTCTCAAAAAAAAAAAAAAAATCCTCGACAATGATTTTCTTCATACTTCACCCCAAACAGGTTGAATTTCCAAGCACCAAAAGGATTAATTCTCTCCTATTCAAAATCTCAATATTTTTCCCCATCTACTAGTTAAATCCCTCTCCTTCAGAACTTTTATCTTTACAATCATCATTATTAGTAGTTTTAAATTTTTGTTTCTTCTTACAAATTCTTACTAGTAAACAATGAATCCTGAAATGTCTATGAATTATTGTCTCCATTCTCTTGGAAATGAAAGTCAAATTGTATATTTTCCTCCTGGTGACACACACGATTATTTTATTATCTGCATCACATTTCCTGGCTACTGTTTTGTTTGTAGATCTGATCTTTTTGGATCAAGGACAGATAAAATTCAATTTGGTGACCAATTTAGAGAGATTATTAAACTCGTTAAAAAATTTATCTTTTTATTTTTTTTTTTAATCAAGCAGATTAAAGAGATGTCTGTTTAGGCAACAAATATATATTAACACTCAAAATCATAAAATCATGCCCCTTTATCTGCTTATTATCATCTTTTGATTTTTGCTGGTCTCTTCATTGTCTCCAGTCAGACACAGCTTCCTATCTGCCAGTATCTTCTAAATCCACTGCCAGTAACCTAGTGTTTTGGAAAAATTTTGATTGAATATTTTATTGGATCTGTACAAAGTCCACTTGAATGACAAATTAGACCCCTTTCTCAGCCATTCAATATTGAATCTTAATCTAAACACCAGCACCTTTATTACCTTGAGCACCAAGCTATAAAATGAGAATAATAGAACCACGTTAATTAATTTCATTGGATAAATAAATGAGGTAAAGCACTTAGCATGGGACCTGGCACAGAATAAACATTTGAATGTTAGCTGTTACTTTTATGGCCAAATATTAAAGAGGCATCAACGTATGACGTGCCTCACATATGGATGTGAGTTTCTTCATTTTGTCTACTTACTTAACATACATAATTGTACTCCCTTTATTTCTAGTTAGAGTTAGTCTCTCTTTAACTAAAAACTCCCACAAGGCAGAAATACATCTTACCTTCTTTCCAGAAACTAATGTACATTCTCTATGCTTAATTTTTAACAGTAGCTTTTATATATTATGATGTAAACAAATATGCAAAACCTCTGCGGGTCTGTGGCTCAAGGAGTAGGGTGTCAGCCCCCATATACCAGAGGTGGTGGGTTCAAACCCGGCCCCAGTCAAAAATTACAAAAAAAATAAAAATAAAAACCCTGTTAATTTTGTCCATGAAATTAGAACTATATTCCACGAGAACTAAGCCTCTGTGACCTTCTCTAAAATGAAATCCTTTTAGTACTTTTCCAAAGGAAGATATACCACCTAAAAATACTACGGGGCTCATTTCAGCATTTATCATTACCTAATACTGTGGTTGTAGCCCTCCCTCCCTGTATTCAATGTTATGGAGCCAAACTATCTTTACAAAATATTGTTTAAAAGTCTTTGTTGATTGAGCATAAGTTCTAAGAAAAGTTATAAACAGGATAGAAAAAAAAATAAATTGCTTGAAAACAAAGATCTCTTTATAATAGAATGTCAGGAAAACTCACGTAGGATTAAAAAAAAAAAAACCTGCCAGCCAGTTTACAATAATGTCTGGGGCTAGCAGATTAAAACTTTCAATTGGCAGTGTTTTAAGTTATAATCTTCCTTTAAGTGAAATATATTGCTTTATATTGTTTAAAACATGCAATTCTTAAATCAAACTGCATAAAAGATATTATATATAATTGAATATCAATGCTGAAACATTTTAGTAAAATTTATTTGAACACAACCACACATAGTTCATATTCAATATATTCTAAAGCATAGTATTTTTCTCAATAACTAGATGTTTATTGTGCATCTGTATTTTTTTGTATGCCTTGTACATATTTATAACAGGAAAGCCCATTATAAAGAGTCCGTAACACACCAAAATACCTCCATTTATTGGCTAGATATATTTTTAGTGTTATATATATTTGAGGATGTTTTATGGCAACTTCAGAAGTTGTTAAAGAATTACCATTTTGCTGAGTGCCAAAAATAGAAAAGGAAAACAAAACTCCTACAATATTAGAGGCCCTTGGGATGTATTTGGAAGATATAAGAGCTAAAGGTGTCCTAAGACTTAATTCAATGCTTTTTAACACACCTCAGATTTTATATAAAAAAGATAAAACTTTTAATACAGAGTCATAGGAAAGACCTACATGAAATATACATAAAAATAAGACTGCAAGCTAAACATTATTTGTAATGACCAAAATTATTAAAAAAAAATTTAAAGAAGAAAAATTCTTTATTAAAAACAAGCCATTTTTATCTGACCTGTACAACTTCTCAAAGAAATAAAAGATTAAAATTGCAAAGCTTTCATTCAGATTTTATTAAACATAATAATGTACAATAAAATATTCCAATTCCATCATAATCTGAACTACATCAGATTATACTTGAAGCTTCAAGTTTGGGGGATACTACATACGCCTGGCAGCAATTGTATTTCCACAAGACTATTTAGAATCACCAGCACCATGGACAGTTATCTGTGTACTTAAAATTCTTAGACACTTCATTAGGTAGATTTGGTTGCAGAATAAATCACCTCAAAATTTAGTGGTTTGTGAAAGCGACCAATTATTTAGCTCACAATTTTGAGATTGAGTAAATTGGCCTGGACTCAGCAGGTAGTTCAGCTGATTTGGGACACGCTAAGCTGAGTTTGGCTGGGTCTCCATCTGGGATGTGGAGGTGGTTGCCAAGGATCACTGAGAGTTAGCTGAGGGGGAAGGGACAGCTCCATTTTTATTCCTCTGTTCTCTTACCTTCCAGTAGTGTAGCCAGACCTTCCTTACCAGTTATAGGAAACCCAAACGAGAATTCTTTTTTCATGTGCTTGCTTATATCACTCTTGCTACTGTCCTATCGGCCCCAAAACATCACTTGTCAAGCCCAGTGTCATCGTGGGAAGATTTTCCCTAAAGAGATTGCTAGATGGTAGTGCAAATATTTTGGACATAATTATTGCAACAATCTACCACAGGAATCTGATTGTTTTATTTTATTCTAAATACTAAACAATCAACAAACAAAATATTTGCAAAATTGAGAGTGGGTCCCATAGAGAATCCTGCATCCGTGATTGTTCTTAGTAGATGATTAATAACCGCTGGCTGATCACATGAAGTACAGTATTTATGAAAGACAATAACTTAATCAAATGCATCACAAAACTGCTGGAAAGGATGGACAAGATGGCAACACCATGCATGGAAGCCACTTTTATGAAAGTGGTGATTAAGATTTGTAGAAAAGAGTATAATGTGTTGAAGGTCAGGGGTGCTGTTCCCCAAATCCAGTTGATTGGTTCTATTACTTGGCTGAGCTGGAAAGTTCAACTGATCCGCTGTGGTAATTGAAAGTAAAAATGAATGAAAGCGGGAACTGGAGCAAACGGCACAGGAAGCATGAATAGAGAGCAAAGTAACTTGCACAAGTTTAAGGGTAACAAAGAGAAATTCTACGCAGGAAGAAAAAAAGGAAAGTTTTGAGTTGGAAGTGTGTCCCTCTCATGATGGAGAGAAGGTGGGAGATGGGAGACCCAACCGCCTGCAGGGGTGTAAATACTCTCTTCATTTCAAATTGGTTGCAGGTCTTTGAATGGCTTCTCTGTGCCTGCAGGCAGTATTGCAGTTTTCAACTGGTCATTGAGTATTGCCTCTTTCTATTGGTCATTGGTTGCCTAGGTTACCTCATACCCACATTTTCCTGGTCCAGCAGGCCTAGTTTTCCACCTACCCTCCTTGAAACCCCTGTCTAATGCCAGTTCTTAGAAGGAAAAGAATAGTTGATTAATGGAGAATCCAGAAATCAATGTGAAAGATTTGAATTAACTGAGAAAAGTTACCAAAGTTGGTACTGAAAATATTAGATGAAAAAAAGTGGTTGTTAGTTTAAAAACGCAAAATAATAAATTTGGAATTTGAGAGATGAGGACCAATGGATAAAAATAAACTCCATGAGGATGTGTGCATATTTTCTTTAATATTATATCCCACTGAAACCCCTATGGTTAGCAGGGCGCCTGGAACAAATAAAGCACTAACTTCTTTATGTTTTAAGTGGTTTAACTTCCTATTTTATATATTGTTTAAACATAAGCCTCAGTTTCAATTCGCCAGGTTTGATGAAAGGTTCAGTAGCAGACGATAAGAAGCTTGTTTTCCACCGACGTGAGAGTATATCTACATTATCTCAGGAGAATGTGAAGTGAGCTAGTTCCTGGCCTATGGGGCTCGCCATCCCTGCGATGCCTCAGTTATAAAACCCTGCTTCTGAGCCCTGCTTCTGCATCCTCTGTGAGGCGACATTTCACAGGGCAGAGAGCTGTTGCCTCCCCAGGAATCTTCTTCGCTGACTGCAGCCTCCCTTACACAGAGCATTGATCTGTTTGCAAAGCCAGAAGCTCCCGGGAAAGGGCTGCCTTTCCCTCCTGAGGGTGTCACACAAAAGTGAGAAGCTGTTCTTTATGCTGTGAAAAACAGCACTTAGTACAATAACCTAGATTGGCTTGAGAAAGTTCTTTTCCTGCCTTTGGCTTTAGAACCATTCTCCTTTTCAAAGCGTCAAACAGTGGGCTTGCCCTTAAGGGACTCTTTTAACATATAAATAAGCTATTAGTCCTTCTTTCACCCAGCCAGCCTAGTCAGTTCCTCTGGACCCCCGAATGATCATGCCTACTTTACAGCGGGGCAATGAAGTGAAACATTTTTTTTAAAATGTTAACAATTTTATCCATGGTTTAAAGGTCAGGATAAAATCGGGATTAGAGTCCTGATCTTATTACTGTTACAGAATTTCCACTGCGGGCTAGTTCTACTGCTTCGAACAGTTTTGATTGAAATTTCAGACAGACAATGTACTGATGATATATAAAACAAATGCGGATGTTGTTAAAGAGAACCTGCTGTAATATGACCCCTGGGTATTAAAATAATTTAGCACGTTCACATAAAGAATCAAATTTTGTCTAACGTGAAAACGTCTCTATGTAAATCCTGAGCACGTGATCACTGGGAGGGCAGCCTGTTATGTAAACATGACGTGGCTTCTGTTTTATTTTTCATTCCTCCTGAGCACTGGGTCTGTGGTGAGTCCAGAGAGACAGCAATGATTAAGACAGACAAGGTCTCCCACTAAAGAGTAAACTGCCATGTAAAGAGATAATTACAAATGATGACCGATGTGGTCGTGTGAACTAAAATAAAATCTTAAGGCTCCTTGTTCAGGGACTGACTGACTGGGCTCCTTCTTGGGCGAAGGGATTCCTAAAACAGAGTTGCTAACCAAGAAACCAGGGATTGGCCAGGCCTCATCACGTCCCTACCGCTCCTTAGAGATGCCTTTGTGGCTCACTAACAGGCCTGTGGCTATACAAGGCCTATTTTCAGGTCCTCAATATACATAACAAACCACGTGTAGGTTCCCAGTACTTTTCCTCCAGTTAACAAACTTTTATCTTTTTTTTTTTTCTTTTTTTCAGTTTCCTGCAGGGGTCAGGTTTGAACCCACCAGCTCCGGTGTATGGGGCCAGCACCCTACTCCTTGAGCCACAGGTGCTGCCCCAAACTTTTATCTTAAACTTTCCTTTTCACTGTCTGCTGGTGTTTTAGACAAAGCCTAACTCAGCCCATTGTCAGCTGAAGAGCCTTTAATTCCCTTATTACCTGTGGGTTTAAAGAGTTTTTAAAATCACTCATCATCTCCACCCTCCACATGTCCCACCTTTTTTTTGGCCAAAATAATATACATTTTCCACATATTGATTTATGACCCACCTGTAATTCCTGTCTCCCTAAAATGCATAAAACCAAACCATCACCCCAACACGACAAGTCCACATATGCAGGCTTCTTGGGTGTAGCTCCTGGTCATGGTCCTCAAAATTGGCTCGGAATAAACCTCCTTGAGTTACTTTACAGAGTACGGTTTCTTTGTATAGTAGAAAGCGGCAGCTTTAGTTAGAAAGGTGAGGGGGGGAAGTCTTCTGTTCAGGTAATATTCACAAGCGCTTAAAGAGAAAGAGCCTGACAGGATGATTAGGGGATACAAGCAAAGGGAATAGCAAGTACAAAGTCTCGGAGGTGAGAATGAACTTTATATAATTGAGAAACAAAAAGGCAGCCTCATCCAAAAGACCATGGAGATGGTAAAATAGCTGAAAGGGAGCTCTGTTACCGGTATCACTTTGCAAGGTGGGATGAGATAATCCCTGGAGTGGACTCAGGTCCTCTCTCTTGGAAGAGGGACAGGGTGAGTTTTACACCTCACAGGATCTGAGTTACACAAAGGAGTCATACGTAGTAAAGGGTTTGGATGAAAAGCCATACAAATTGATTAAGGCTTCCTGTGCATGTTCAGTGGGTAACTTTATATATATTTCCCATATTCAGTTCAGGATAAGGTTTTAGCATTAAAATGACAGAAATTTGCTCAAAAGGTGGATTGTAGGACACAAAGGCAATTTGTGTGCAGTCTCCAGAAGCTGACAGAAACTGTCTTGAGGGCTACAGTTGCTGACAAGGAAAGAATGTTTGTGAGGGCTGTGCACTGTCTGAGAAAGGACTCTAAGGAAGTGGGCTGTGGGGGGGGATCGGGGGGGGGACCTGGCCTGAGAAGTAGGAAGTCTGGAGGCCATAAGAACATAGACATGAAGTCAACCCGGTAACCAATGACCAATAAAAAGGGCAATACTGCCTGGGCGCAGAGAGGCCAATTACCCCATACATGCATTAATGTATACATCATGTATGTGTTTATGATTTAATAAAAAAAAATTTAAAAAAAGAAAGACTTGCAGCAACTTTCAAGTGTAGTATTTAGCACCTGCCGGCACCTTCTCTCCTTCCTGGGATCCACTTCCAACTCTCTGCAGATGCTCTAAACTTTCTCTTTGTTCTTCCTAAATCTCTTTTGTCAACATGAATGTGTGTGGGTGACTTTTGCTTCCTATCCTCACTGCCTGGGCCCTTCCAGTTTTATTTTCAATTTCCACTCATTTTTGGTTTTGGTTGCTGATGTGCCTCAGTTGAACTTTCTAGCTCAGCTGAGTAATGAACCAGGTCAACTGGGTTTGGGGAACTGAGACCCCACCCCCTGCCCCCATCACTGTCCAATCACAGTTGTAGTCTGGGTCATAAATTAGAGTCAGGAAGGGTTTGACAGTTAGCAAGGGTGTGGCTTTACTTGTCGCAATAGCAATTTAGAATATTGCCTTTCTACCTGAGCCTGCACCTTGAGCCCATAGATGACTTTTATTTCCTTAACCTTTGGGTTCGTTTTAGTTGCTCTCTTGGATCACAGAAGCCTGGATATACATTTTTTTTTTTGACAGTAAAAGCACCCTAAAATATAGATATGAGTTGGTAAGAGGAGCCAGGACATGAGATCTTATATTTCAAGCTCAGGAATTTTGATTTTAAGTATAATGGCAATTTATTATGTTTTAATTAGGACAGAATTTCAAGTATGTTTTTCAATAGATGATGATTAAATTCTATAAATAAAAGACAGAAGTAGGGAGTCTGACCAGGAGTAAATGTTGAGTTGGGTGAGGGTAATGGTGATAGGAATGAAGAAAATTACTCAGACACATAATATACTTTGTGGTTGGAATTTGTAACACTTCCCAATAGACTGACTGTGTATTATGATAATGATAGAGACTGTTATGGGCTCTCCCACCTTGTTCCCCCACCCTCTCCCAGCTAGTTCCCCCAGCCTACGGGCTCTCCCAGAGGAGCAAGTTCTCTCAGCTCATTCCCTAACCCTCTCTCCCAGCCCGTTCCCATGTCCCCCTCCCTCGTTGATTCCAAGAAAAGCTTTCAGAGCATAGAAGCCCAGGAAGTCCCAAGTTTCACACACAAAATAAGTTCCCAGTGGAACAATGGTGGAAACCTACCTAAGCTGTGTCACCCAAGCAATAATCATTGTTATATCACTATACATTGTGACTTAAGATGTATCCATTGTCAACCAAGCTATAACCCTGCCCCCGAGCTAATGCAATGTTCTGCTTTTGTATCACCTGCTTGCTTAAAATAAAAAAACAACTAGCCCTGCACCTCAGGACTGCTTGTCTCTCAGAGCAACAGCCCCCTGCTCAGGTGCAAATAAATCACCAATTGATTGCATCTAAGTGGGGTTCCAGTCTGTCTTTCCAGATTACAATAGACTCAGTAACAAAGTTCTGGATGTGGGCACTCAGCTGGATAGCAGTGCTACTTACTAACATGGGGAACTAGAAGACAGTAAGAATGTGAGCTGGAAAAAGGCCAGGAGTTCAGTTTTGTCTTATATTCTTCACTGCCTGTTAGGCAGCTAGAGAGTGTTTAAATAGGCAGGTATTTATTGGAGGCAAAGATCAGGAGCTGGTCTGGGCTGGAGTCATACACTTCAAGTCTTATTACCTTGTATTATCATCACCTAAATTCTATGCATTAAGAAAGAAGGAAAGTTACCATGCTTTTCACAATGCATAAGATACACTTCACACTGTACTCATGGTGGTTGGTGGTTTTGAAGCTGGTGCCAGTGATAAAGTTGATGATCACAATGAGTGCAGCAAAGGTCCTTGATAAACAAGGAGCAAATCTGTAATCTCAGGCAGAAAGTCCTTAGCGGCAGATGGCCTGCTGGTTCCTGTTATCTGTGGAGAGATGGACAGGGGTCAGCACAGCTGGATTCACCTGAGAATGTTCCCCAGGAGTCAGAGCCTACCGGGCTCTTTCTCCTTTTTATGGGGCCTTGGGATGCATGCTGGTGACATTTATATGAATGGACATAGGTAAGAAATGCTTGTTTTGAAGGAAGTTACCTTGCTATCTATTAGGGACCCAGGACTTCTAGTTTGATTCCACCTGTCCAGGAGGCTATAAACAGGTGCCCCTGCCCCTGGAACTCATCCACCCAATGGGAAATAGAATATGCACTGACTCCTGCTGGCAAGAAAAAAAAATCCACTTTAGCAAGAGTGCTTGGAGCTTTTGAGGAGGAAAAATATAGAAATAGAAATTTTTTCCAGAGTGGTGCAAAGCTCTGCAAAACACCCAAATTTATTTCGGGGCAAAGGATGCGGCCAATCTATTCAGTTTTCCTTCCACTCGTACATCAACCAACCTGCTCAGGTCTTCAAAAGATAATTCTGTGTTTCTCTCCACATGATGATAGGCAAGTATTTATTGACACATTTTGGAAACCTGCTATGTGTCAATCAAGTTGTAAATACTTTGCGTGTCATAACCCATTCACTCCAATTACCATCACATAAGACAGCGATCGTCATTAGTATTTTACAAGCTAGAAAACTTGAACTCTCAAAGAGAAAGAGAGGGGGAAAAAAAACTCAGTACCTAGGTAGTTAGGGAAATAGCTGAACCTGACCTCTGTGAACCACAGGGGAGATGGGTGGGGGTTAGTGGACAAAAATCAGCAGATGACACTCTGCTAAGGGGGTTTCCGGTCATTAGTCCACCCCTCCAAACACCCCCAAGTTGGCTCTGCCATTTAGTTTACTTTTCAATAAGTTTGTGCCCTAAATCCCCTGAGTGAAACCTGCCTTTGATCGTTCTTCACTAGATCACAATAGCTATCCTTTGTACTTTACAGCTCAAAGCATTTTTAGACCCATAAACACTGTTCACTCTCAGCTTTATCTTTCTGCTTTTTTGGGGACACTTATATCTAGATGCCCTGGAAGCATATTCCAGTTTAGGAAAGAGGGAGGAGTTTTTATCATTTCAAAGGGTAAACATGAACAAATTTCGAGAAAATCACAGCTCTCGTCGTAATGCTATACCAATTTAGTACTCATAATAAGAAAGAACTAATATAGCTTTGAATAGAAGCGACCATATTCATTGGGAAGTAATTTTTCAGTGCTTACCACTCTGCTAGGATACTTGGCCTTAGCTTTTTGGCTTTTATAATTACAGTCCTCTTTTGAGGAGGAAAAAATAGACAGAACATTTTTCCAGAGTGGCGCAATGCTCTGCAAAACACCCACATTTATTTCAGGGCAAAGGATGGGGCAAACTATTTGGTATTCCTTCCCCTTGTACATCAAAAAACAAGTTTTGAAATAGAGGGTCAACAAATAGGAACAGCTAGAGCCCCAGGCTGCCACTTGCTATGTTGGTGGATAGTGGGAAAAGGGACAGGCTGAAAAGCTTTAAGAAAGAAAGAGAGAAACTAAGTAAAGCTTCTGTAAACAAATAGACAGCTTCTCTGACATTCTCTTGCATTTCATGCATGAGCTCAGCGCAGTGAATAGATTAGCACGTTTACTTTTCAATTCACTGGCTGAGGTTTGTTATGAAAGTTAAAAGATACAGATGGTATGCAATTATTCATGCTTTACAAGGAAACCACAATATTAAAATATGATTGTTGATTAGGAATCATCATGGTTCCTGGGAAAAAAAATACTTAGTAAAAATTAAATCTCTGGTTCTTTGAATGCTCGATAATCCGTCAAGCTAAGGCAAGGCTAAAACGTCAATGTCATTAGCTGTGAGATCAGATGACCCAGGCCATCACTTTTTCCTTTAAGGTCTGCCAATTTAAATAATTGCCATTATTATTGCTACAGTATAGCTTTCTAGCATATCTCTGTTCTCATGTAGCCTTACAGTTATTAATAGATTTCTCCTTTTTCAAAAAAAAAAAACCTGATTTTTTCCCTCATCGCTGAAGTGCTCATTTAAGTGAATTTTGCTTTTAAGGGAGTTTGCAAATACATAGTACATCTTTGCCATTGGTGAATGGTTAGCACATAGTATAGTAATAGATTTCATTAGTAGTAACTTCATGATAACTCAATATGTGGTCAGTGCCACCAAGTATACTTTCTACAAATAATCTCCTTTTTACAGTAAGGTAGCAAAGTGTTATGGACTGAATTGTGGTGCCCACAAAATTTATGGGTTGAAGCTTTCACCTTCAATTTGACTGTGGTTGGACACGGGACCTTTAAAGAGGCAATTAAGGTGAAATGATGCCATCAAGTGGGTTCCTAACCTAATAGAACTGGTGTATGTGTAGGAAGAAAGAGAGATACACAAAAAATACATGTTCATGCCCAGAGGAAGGGGCCACGAGAAGACAGAGCTGGGAGGCATCTGTCTGCAAGCCCAGGGGAAAGGCCTGGACAGAAACCGCACCTACTGGGACCTTGAGTTGGGGCTTCCAGCCTCCAGAAAAGTGAGACACTAAATTTCTGCTCTTTAAGCCACTCAATCTGTATTGTTTGGTTATGATGACGGAAGTAGACTAATACACAAGGTAGATATCAGTGTCCCCACTTGCGATGAGAACAGAAACTGCCCTATCAAAGCCCAGCCCAATATGTCCTGTGAGTGTCCATTATGGAAATCAGCCCAGGCTCAATGAATCCGAAACCCTTCCGTTTTCAAAGCCCACATTAGCCCACTGTACCCACAAAAACTCTTTTAGGGATGAAAATTCCTCGAATTTAATTTCATTTGCTTCTGAGGTATGAAGATTTTAAGATAAGGGATTAAATATATGAACATTTTGTGTTGTTATCCTTATACTACAGCAATACTTAATTCTACTTTTCTGCTTCTTCCAAAAGTTCAGGATTCTGGGGCATTTTGAAAGGGGTTTTGATTATGAAATTTATACATTCAGTGTACTAATATTCATTAGTAACTTACTAAATCTCATGCAATATTCTATTATTATGGATGTAACAATTACGGCACAAGCCCTCTCTAAAAAGTTCCAAGGTGTTACATCTTTGACAGAGATAAGAATAAGAGTAAGTAAGATAAAGATACCGTGGGTGGAAGAGTGGGAGAACTAGGCGGAGGAATAGAGGCCAGGAAGCCATCCTCTTGAAGCTTTAATTTAGACTGGAATTGATGAAATATTTTAACAATTAGGGAATGCAGATTGTGAGGCATGGATAAAAGACAGATGGAAGATGTGGATATCTCAGAGACTACATGTGCAGGGAGACCACAGTGTGGGTCGGGAACCCTAAAAGTCTGTTGAAAATGGCAGCACAGGCCTTGGGAAAAGAGGACAAGAAATGTCTTACTGAGGCCTGAACTTTCCCCCCAGAGAGCCTGTACAAAGGACTCTATGAACAAAGGAGCCATTGAGAGATGTACTTAACAGTACATGCAGCCGGCTCCCAGATGAGAACAGCCTCTTGGAGGCTAGATTAGTGGAGCAACTTCGTTCTCCCCAACTCTAGGTATTGGTGTGGTGTCAGCCTATCTGCCCCAAGGGACCCAGAGACTCAATTGCCTCCTGTGATAATGGTGAGCGTGGTCAAACCTGCTGACTGCTTCTAAGTCCAGTTCTCTGTTCTCTGAACCAGAGCTTATTTCTTCAGCTTATAGTTAAGTATAGAGTGGAACAGTAAAGTTGTAATCGTTAAACAGTAGCTTAGTTTAAATTGCGAATGCCACAAGAATGATGACACATAGTGCAGGCTTCTGCTTTCCCGTGATTATTCATTTGCTGATTTAAAGATAATGTAAGTAGTAAATACTGAGTTAACCCGGAGCATGGGGCCTTCGTGTCTCTCTCAGGGGTAGCATTTGGCCCACTCTTACGAAATCTTACTCGGTCTCTGTCTTTATTTCTTTCATTCTCCCATCTCCATCGAACTTTCAGGATACCCATGGATTGCTCGGGGGCTGGCCCCCTAGGACGTGCTCTTTAGGAAGAAATCTACAACATAATCTGTTGCTGTTATATTGTAGGATTAGTATTTTTTTTTTTTTTTTTGCAGTTTTTGGCTGGGGCTGGGTTTGAACCCACCACCTCCAGTATATGGGGCTGCACCCTACTCCTTTGAGCCACAGGTGCCATCCAGGATTAGTATCTTTTAATTTTTTTAATTATTATGAATACACAATAGTTGTATATATTTATAGGGTGCATGTGATATTTTAAAACAAGCATGAAGTGTAAATTAATCCAATCAGGGTCATGGGGAAGCCTTAGCTCAGGCCGTTATCATTTCTCTGTGTTGGAACATCCCAATTCCACCCTTTTATTTAGTTTAAAGTGTACCTTAACTCATTGCTGATTATAGCCACTTTGTTTTGCTACCAAATATTGTTTGTTTTTTCTAACTACAAAAGTGTATTTTTGCACCCACTAACCATCTACCCTTCATACCCCCCACTCCTTCCGTCTACCCTTCCCAGCCACCGGTAATCGTTCTTTTTTTCTCTCCATGTGATCAATTGTTCTTAATATTTACTCCCACATATAGTGAGAACATGCAAGGCTTATATTCCTGTGCTTGGCGTCTCTCACTTGAATTAATCTTCTCCAGTTCAGAATTTGAGAAGAACCATTTTGAATGTTTTGAAGTATGTTCAAAGTCCAAGTACACATGTACAGGTGCTGTGCTCTTCTCTCTCTCTCTCTCATTTGTGAGTTTTACCAAAATATTGATCTGGTCTATAATCAGAAGAGAATTAAAGAAGCAAACAAAGAGAAAAAGCCATTCATTTCAATTAGATGACACAACATTACTCTATATGTGATATCTGTAGGTACCTCTGACGACAGAAAAAATTCCACTGGCAATCTGTGTACTGAAACTTTCCACATATTTGTAATGTGTTTACTTCCACTTAGGCCAAAAGTAAATAAAATTTATACTGCATTAAATGTCAGCTACTGAACACATTCCATTCTAAAGTAAAAAAGAGACGATTCAGAGTTAAATTTATACAGACCAAGTCCTTTTCTTTCATACGCTAAGTATCTTTTGTCTCAATCATTAAAATAAAAATTGAATGGAACATTATATGATTGTTTTCCCCCAAATTCATATTTAAATTTAATCTCCAATGTGGAGATTTTGAGATGTGGTACCTTTGGGAGATGATTAGTTTATAAGAGTCTCTCTTCTCTCTCTCTCTCTCTTTCTCTGTCGTGAATGAGATTTGTGGTCTTGTAAAAGAGCCTAAAAGGAGCTTTTTTGTCCCTTCTATCAAGGATGTCACATCTATGAGCAAAGGGCCCCCACGCAGTCTTGAACCTACTAGTTCCTTGATCTTGAATTTCCCAACTTCCAAAATTACAAGTAGTACATTTCTGTTGTTTACAAACTATGCAGTCTAAGGGTATTTTGTTATAGTTGCCAGAACTGATTCACATAGAGAGTAATTAGGCACCTCGTCCTCAGGCTTAGTTTTATATGGATACAATGCGATTATCCTGGGACTCTGCTTATGTTGCAATGTGGCCATGAGATGGACCAATCAGGAGCTGATTCTGTTTTGAAGGATGAAGCCAAGTAGAAGGAAGGGGAGAAACGTTTTGAAGTCTAATATCTTCAGGTCATTCCTGGAATATTCTTTTCTCTCTTACTCAAGATAGGAAGGCTGGGAACTCACTTGCCTAAAGACATCTTCGATCCTTATATGTCCCTAAGTAGCATCAAGTTCAAAAGTTTTGATGTTATCTTTTGGTAAATTTATAGAAAAATTAATACAATGTGTATATCTAAGAACATTTTCACAAATAGCCAATGACTAGTGATGTTTCTGTTTTCTCAAATTTTAATGGAAGTTATACTTTAATATAAAGTGTTCCTTCTATGTAAACTTTCTGTTCAGACTACTTTAATCTAGACAAGAAATTAGTTCTTGCCAGTTCTATTCAAAAAAGAAAAAGGCTTTTTTTCTTTTCTTTTTTTTTTTTTTTGAGACAGAGTCTTACTATGTTGCCCTCAGTAGAGTACCATGGCGTACAGCTCACAGCAACCTCAAACACTTGGGCTTAAGCAATTCTCTTGCCTCAGACTCCCAAAATGAGACTACAGGCACCTGCTACAATGCCGGGCTATTTTGTTGTTGTTGTTGTTGTTGCAGTTGTCATTGTTGTTTAGCAGGCCTGGGCCAGGCTTGAACCCGCTAGCCCCGGTGTATGTGGCTGGCACCTCACCCCCTGAGCTACAAGCGCTGAGCCAAGAAAAACTCTTCTACCATTTTTTTTATGAGTATAATCAGCTCTCTTATCTTTTTCTTCATCGTTCTGGAACAAAGGAAAATATGTTTTGCTTTTTTTGTTTATTCGTTTTGGCAAAATTTGGATACAGTGTAATAGCAAACTCATTAGACTAAAACCTTAATAAAGCATTCTTTCTTAAAAGAAGGAAATCATTTTCAAGTACTATTCTTCTTTTCTCAGTTTGTATATTTATTTTTTTGAGACAGAGTCTCACCCTGTTGCCCAGGGTAGAGTGTTGTGCTGTCATAGCTCACAGCAACCTCTTGCCTTAGCCTCCCAAGTAGCAGACGCTGCCACAATGCCCAACTAGTTATTCTATTTTTAATAGAGTTGGGATCTTACTCTTACTCTTGGCTATTCTTCAATTCCTGAGCTCAGGAAATCCTCCCAGCTTGACCTCCCAGAGTGCTAAGATTACAGGAGTGAATCCCTGTGTCTGACCATTTTTCCCAATTCTTTTTCTTTTTTCACTGAAAATTGTATAAAGTCCAATTTAAATTTACAATACAACTTGTTTCTTTATTAGTTTATATAGACAGTTGGGTACAATTTTAGGTATTTTACTAAGACAAAAGCCCTGACGTGCTAAAGTTCATTTGATTTTGAAATGTCAGGATGTTGGAGCGGGAGCTTGGCATTTTTAATGTGGATAGATGATTTTCTTCGTTAAGCAAAACATCATTCATTATTTTATTTTTATGATTAATTAAAAACTACATTAAACATATTTACCTAGATATGACCTAAGTCCTGGTGAAACTAGATGCCATTGTGCTATGATTGAATGTGTCCCCCAAAAGTTCATGTGTGGGAAACGTAATCCCCAGCGCAACCATTGGGAAGTGGGACCAGACCAGAGGTGACTGGGTCAGGAAGGTAAAGCCCTCAGGAAAAGATGAACATCATTATCATGGAAGCAAGTTAGTTACCAAGAGATTGGGTTTGTCATAAAAGTGAGTTTGGCCTAACTTCCACCCTGGCTGGTCCACTCACTTTCCCCTCCGTGACGCAGCAAGACCGTCCCCAGCAGAAGATGCCGGGGCTGTGCTTTCAGGTTTCCCAGGTTCCAGAGCTGTGAACTAAAACAATTCTTTTCATTGTAAATGACCCAGAATTAGAACTAAGGCACAGTGCAAGACGGAAGATAGAAATAAAGTTTATCAAATGTGTAGTATTTTAATTTCTATAAATCATATGCAAATTCATCAAAGTAGCAGATGACGATGCTTAAACATTGCCCTGCATCTTTTTATTTTTTCTTTTTCTTTTCTTTGTTATCCAGAATAGCATGAAAAGCAGGAACGTGAAGTGGAATGCTAGTGCGATTCGTGAATACCGTTGTCTCCCATTTCAACCTAACAGGGCTCTATTTAAATCAGTATAAGTTTTGATGTTTTCTATCCCAGGAACCCAAACCCAACTCAGCATCTTGACTTCTTTATTATTATTTTTTGAAATCTAGACACTTCCTCAGCCTCTCTGAACTTCAAGTTGAGAATAATCTATTAGTGTAGTCATGAAATGAAACCAAATATGAGCATAGGTAAATTATGAGGCTTTGTATAGATAAATAATGTCTTATGCATTCTTGAAGTTTAGTTCTGTCGCTTCTGCACTTAGGGCTGGAAATATTTAATTATATCCTGGCCTGGGGATATATGTGCACATTTTATTTTTACATTGTTGTCCTACATACAGCATATGTGCATGAACTGCTATGTGGCTGTTCCTGTTTTGTTTTTTTGTTTGTTTTAAAATGGTCTCTGAATTAACAGTTACATCTATATTTGCCATTTTTAATTTGTGACCAGGAATATATGTATTTTTCATGGATATATCAGATACTTTCATGAAAATATTTATAATTTTGGGCGGCACCTGTGGCTCAAAGGAGTAGGGAGCCAGCCCCATATGCTGGAGGTGGTGGGTTCAAACCCAGCCCCAGCCAAAAACTGCAAAAAAAAAAAAAAGAAGAAGAAAATATTTATAATTTAATGCTTTCCTGCCAATTTATCTGATATAATTGTCTTCCTTAGCCTCTACTTCTCAATTGGCTGCAGTCAGAGGTAAAGAATCAGGATCTAAAATATGTGATTAGAAAAACCCTGATACCCCTCTCCCCCCCCCCCCAAATCCGACGGAAGGCATTTCCAGTGAGGTGTCTCTTCTCCCGGCAGTTTTGGCTTCATTGGCACCGAGGGTAATCTAGAAAAGACAAACATCTGTCCACTGCTAAGAAGTTGAAGGATTTCATTGCCCTCATTTAGCAAAGGGACTCCATGGAGAGCAATGTGATACATCTCAATCTTTTCAGAGAAGCACATTTTGACCTACGATTACATATGTCACAGACACATTTTCCCCTCTAATGTAACACAGCAGGAGGCAAGGTTGTGGTTTTTCTCTGCTGTGGAGACTTAGCAGCTTAGTGATATCCATGACTTCCAGCACACCTCCCTGGAATGCACGCTATCCATCTCAGACTGCTGGAGTTGAGATTAACGTGATGGTTCTGTAGATCATAAATTGTGGTAATATTTCTTAGGTGTGTACATACGGATGAACCTATTGGAGGTAGCTATAGACCAGAAAGACAAATGGGTCTGGACTACTTAAATATAATGAACAGTATAATAAACATGAATTTGCATCTATTGGCTATGTCAGCTAAGAAAGCTCCTCCTCTTTCAGGAGCTTTGCACCTGTGTCCTCTCTGTGGGAAAGTCCTCCTGGCCCCCTCTCTCCTCGATCCCCTCCCTGCAATGGCCTGCTTCCTTCCAAGCCTCCCTACCACCCTTTTGCCTCCACTCCTGAATCTAGTTTCCCAATTCTTGGTCATCGGTTTAAGTAGAGGCTTTCCCTGACTTCTCACCCATTTTCTCTTGGAGACTTAATTTCCTATGAAACTCTTCATCATTCAGCTATACACCATGAACTTTATAAATGTGGAAATACAATGTCTTATTCACCACTGGATTGTCAAAATCTAGTAGGATATTGGCCCAATGTTGTTCTCAGTATATATGGCTCTTGTCTAAAAGAATGAATTTAAGGTTCTTTGACTTTGAAGAAAATGCCACGCTGTGTCCCAGAAAGAAGGGTAAATAACTGACAGCATATTACTCTTGGTATTATGTTTGAGTTGGTTCATTCTGGATATTCAATCTCTATAAGTTAAACCATGCTGAGAAAGAAATGATGTTTAAGGAATGGGACAATGCTGGATTAACTATAGTTTTATCACATACAAACTATGAGCCTTAAAAAATGCATTGATCTATGGAGTCCTCTGTTTTGGCACCCACAGATTGGAAAAATATATCCAATTAACATTTTTGAGACTTTATGTATAAATATACTCTCCTAGTCAATGTAAAGTCAAGATTCTTAAGTCCTATTGCCTTTTTAAAATGTTTACCTGGATGTTTAAGGGGTATCTCAAAATAACTTTTCCATATCTGAACTCAATAACTTCCCTAGGGTTCCCCTATCATTTTTCCTACAATTTAGAAAGTGACAATTACATTTCACCAATTGCTTCAAACTAAAAACTTTAAAATTATAATTTAATAATATAATCCAAATTTCACAATCCACATACAGTCTTTAGATTTATATTTTCTAGTTTTAAAATATATCTAGAATCAAAGTCTTTTTTATTTGTTTGTTTTTTGTTTGAGATGGAGTCTCACTATGTTGCCCTCGGTACAATGTCAGTCGTGGTGTCACAGCTCACAGGAACTTCCAAACCTCCAACTCTTGGGCTTAAGCGATTCTCTTATCTCGGCCTCCCAAGTAGCTGGGACTGCAGGTACCTGTTACAATGCCCAGCTAATTTTGTTGCAGTTGTCATTGTTGTTTAGCTGGCCCCATCCGGGTTCCAACCCACCTGTCTTGTTGTATGTGGCCCGTGCCCTAATGACTGAGCTGGGAGCCAAGCCCAAAGCCCTTTCTGTCAAGGCCCTTTCCCTGGGTTTACAAAACCCCAGGTGTCTGGCACACTCACTATCTGTCTTAACTACTCTCCATCAATTTCCACCTCACTCATTTCATTTCAGTTGACTTTATTGCTGTTACTTGAACATTCTAAACACCCCAAAGATCAGAACCTTATTCCAGAAAAATCTTTCCAGATATCCACAGGACTGGTACCTATTTTTCTTCCATACACCAGCTCAAATGTCACCTTCCTAGAGAGAAAATTCGTGAGTATTTCTTATAAAATAGCCTTCCTCCCAATATTAAACTCTTTCGCTTCATGCAGATTTTTTTTGTTTTCTTTTACACAGAACTTATAACAGAGTGACATATCCAATATGTAATTATTATTTCATTATTGATTTTCTCCCAATAGGATGTAATCTCCTGAAACCTGAAAACTCTTTATTTAAGCACTTAGGGATTCTCCTGGCAACAAGTATTCAACTTTTTTTTTTTTTTTTAGAGACAGAGTCTCATTTTATCTTCCTTGTTTGAATGTTGTGGCATCACACAGTGCACAGCAACCACCAACTCCTGGGCTTAGGCGATTCTATTGCTTCAGCCTCTGGAGTAGCTGGGACCACAGGCACCCACCACAATGCCCCGCGATTTTTTGTTGCAGTTTGACTGGGGCTGGGTTCAAACCTGCCACCCTAGGTATATGGGGCGTGAGCCCTACCTACTGAGCCATAGGTGCCACCCCAAGTACTCAATGTTTTTAATAAATAAACATTTCTGATACATAGAAGATTCTCAGTAAATGTCAGGCTTTATTATAATTTTCTTTGAACTAAAGGAAATCATGAGTGTCTATTTTAAACATATATCGACTAAAATTCTGTTTAATTTTTTTAAGTAAAACTCAATTCCAAAATTTAATTTTAATAAAATATTGAACTTCATAATAGGTACTAATCTATAGGCTTAACTTTCTCTATGATAAAGCAGATTTAACACACAGTTGATATCTACCAGGGAATATATTAAGCGTCAGATTCCACAAAATACTGTGCTGACTAAATGTTTTCATCTGAGATTAAGTCTATAGTCAGCAATTTCCAAGAGGGTAAATTAGCACCAACTGGTTCCCCCTTTAGCATTTCATATTTCTCAATTAGGAAACTTGACTGCAATTCTTGTGATATCTAATAATAAAATGCCTTGCCAATTGTGTGTTCTTGGTACTCTTTTCCAAGGTTAGCACACTGTACAGGCTTTGGGTTTATTTCTGGGCTCCCTGTTCTGTTCTCTTATGCTATGTGTCTGTTTTCATCCCAGGGCTATACAGTTTTGATTCCTCTGGCTTTGCAATATAGTTTGAAATCAGGAATGAGAAGCCTGTAGCTTTGTTCTTTCTTTCTTTTTTTTTTTTTTTATTGAATGGTAACTATGTACATTAATGCACTTCTGGGGTACAGTGTGGCGTTTTCACAAACAATCCAAAACACTTCCATCAAACTGGTAAACATAGCCTTCATGTCATTTTTTTAGTTACTATGTCAAAACGCTCATATTCTACTCATAGAAAGATTCACTTGTACCCTTGTAAGATGAACCACAAAAGTGAACCTTCGAATCCCCCCTCCCCCCTCTCCCCCTCCCTCCCCCTTCCCCGTATCCTTAGGTTGTTATTAGGTTATAGCTTTCATATAAAAGGTATAAATTAGTTTCATAATAGGGGTGTGTACATTGGATACTTTTTCCTCCATTCTTGTGATACTTTGCTCAGAAGAA
>CAUYTI010093477.1:0-29520 GCA_963575145.1 Galago senegalensis
TTAAAGCAATAACTGAGAAAATGACATGAAGGCTGTGTTGACCAGTTTGATGGAAGTATTTCAGAATGCATGTGAAAACCCCACACTGTACCCCAGAAGTGCATTAATGTACATAGTTAACATTCAATAAAAAAAAAAAAAGCTAAGTCTCCATCAGCAGATGAACTGATAAAGAAAATTAAGTACATAGACACAATGGAATTATTATTTAGCCATAATAAAAAAAAATCCAATTTTGTTAAATGATATAAGCTAAGCACAGAAAGACAAAACTGCATGTTTTCATCATATGTGAGAACTGAAAAAGCAAATCTCATGAAGCTAGAGAGTTTCTTGGTGGTTACCAGATGTTGGGAAGGGAAGGGAAAGGGAGGATGGGAATGAAGAGAGGATAGTTAATGAGTATGAAAATATAGTTGGATAGAAGAAATAATATCTATTGTACAAAAAATCATTTTACCACAAGGACATTTGCACCAGAATGCTTAATGCAGCTCAATTCACAATTGCCAAGACATGGAAGCAACCCAAGTGCCCATCAACCCATGAGTGGATTGACAAACTGTGGTATACATATACCACTTTTATTTAAATGTTTAATATGAAAAGAGCTCTGAGTCTTTATTTAGAAATTTGTTGATGGTTTTGCGACTGCAGGTACTTAACTATTATTCATATTAATTAGCCTATGGTGAAATTGGTTTCATTATATGTTATTTTGTTGTTACAATTTCCAAGAATTTATCAATGACTTTAGGTGGATTTTTCTGTATATACATATACACTCATACACTCTCACACATTAGTTGGCTTGAGTTGGTGTAAATGAATGCTTGCAACTGGGTAATTTATAAAGGAAAGAGGTTTATTTGGCTCATGGTACTGCAGACTGTGTGAAAAGCATGGTGGCAGTATCTGCTTCTGGGGAGGGCTTCAGGGAGCTTCCAATTAAAGGGGAGTAGACATGTCACATGGTGAGAGGAGGAGGAGGTGCCAAGCTCCTTTATAACACCAGCTCTCACATAAACTAATGAAGTGAGCACTTCCTTATCACCATGGGCAGGGCATCAAGGCATTCATGAGGGATCTGCCCCCACATCCACACACCTTCCACCAGGTCTCATATCCCACACTGGGGATCAAGTGTTAATATGAGATGTTAAGGGGCCAGATAGCCAAACTATATCACACACCTAATTGTCTCTGTTTCTCAGGTGGAGCCCTGACTGTTGTGGATCAGCTTTTTAGAGTAAGCTCATGAAAAAAATGCATTAATGTCCAAACATTTTTACAAAGAATATTTTTAAAGCATTTAAAAATGACTTAAAAAAATTGTGAAATAAAGGTTTAGTTTTATAAATGAGAATAAAAATTAAAAGCATACTTTGTTGCCTACATTAACCTGGTTTTACTAGTTTACTGTTTTCAATGATATAACTTTCTTATTGGTAGAAAGTCTTGCCTAGGAAGATAAGTTGATTTAAAGGACTTCCTGAAATAGTCATCAACTTTAAAACAAACAAACAAAGCATAAAATGACAGTTTGTTTTTCAAGACTCTGAAACACCTCCCCTTAAAATCTTCTCTCTGTATTCATCAATCTGAAATTATTGTGTGATGATCCTTACTCAATCCTAACCAAGTCTCCTGTTGAAAGACCTACCTTAAAATAGGTTTTAAAAATCTCGATTACTATTTCAACTTTGCTCTTCCCCCTCTGAGATACTAGTAAGACTTAGCTGATTAGTAATCCCCTTTCTATGATGAGCTTAAGAAGTTCAGCTTTATCTAAACAACAGGTTGTTTTAGTAATATTTTAAGAAGTCAGCATTCAACACAGAGGAGAGAAGAAAACATACACTCATAAATTTACTAATTTACTAAATAGGATTAAATATTATTAACACTTTATTTTCATTTGAATCTTTTTAATTAAATATATACTAAAATTTACTTAGGCCATTAAAATCCTCTCTGATAAAGATGAAAATTCCCTTTCAGATGCTATGATTGCCCCTTCTCAAAGAAAACTGCAATTATATAATTGGTGTGCGCATTTCCAGTCTCCTTCTTTCCACTGTTTTATAAATACATATATCTAGGAGCAATATATAGTCACACTTTGTGTTTCATTTTGAAATTATATTAAGTGGTATCAGTATTCAAGTATCATTCTGCTAATTACTTTTCTCAATGTTTTTGAGATGTATGTGGGAAAAAAAAACAGCAAAATATACCACTCCAAAATACAATTCTTCGACATATTTTGAGATAGTTATTCAGAGGGCTCCAGACCCAGGAATAGCTCTGAAAAGCTGTCCTTTGTGGGGAAACTTGCATCTGCAGAGAAAATCTACATTTGTGAAGTAAAACAGCAGATGCAGGCGCTTTCTTTGAGGCCTACTTATTTGCCTTATCCAGATCTAGGAAAAACTTAGCTCATGGGAAAAGGAGCCTGCAAGTCCAACATTTTTTCCAGTCTGATAGAGAAACTTTTCAAAAAGGCTCCCATTTATTCTTTCTTAGGGCTGCTACCTGTGAGGCTTCATCTGCATAACCAGACAGCCGGTGCTTGCCAGGCTTTTTCTTGCTCCCCCCATAATCTGTCACCATCCTCTGAGCCTCTGTTCCTTTCTGTATAGTATAAAAACTTCAGTCATGTGGCTCTTTTCAGAGTCTCTTATTTGTGAGATTCTTGTGTCCGTGTGCACATTAATTTCAACAGATTTAGATTCAAACATTCAGAAGGTTTGAACTTCCATATATAATATGTGTGTGTATGTATATATTTATGTGTGTTTACATACACACAAATATTTATATGTATGTATTATATTTTAGCAATGAGCATGCTTCATTTGTTTATTCATTCCTTTTCTAATAAGAATTTAATATCCTTTCAAATTTTGTACATTATGATAAACAATGACTTAATGTAATTCCTTGTACTTGTTTCCTAGAGCACATACATAAAATCTCTCTAGAGTACATAAGTGTGGAATTGAGGGAACATGAGATAATTATTTCATATGTGGCTTTAATTCTAAAAATAACACCAAAACTTAGATACTATTATATCCATTTTATAGATAATGAAACTGATCCTTAGAAAAAGATGAGAGACTTGTTCAAAGTCACAAAGTTAAAAATATCAAAGATTCGTATCCAGATTTGTTTAGCTCCCCTTAGCAACTTTTCTCCAACTATGTGGTTCCTAAAACACAGGAAAAAGAATGTTTTATATGCATGTGAAAATTGCTTTAAGTTGTCCCTAATTTCCGGGTTTCTGAAATTGTTTTTTCCCCTTCAACTTTGAACAATTTAATTCATTGATTTGTGTTGCCAGTTAAGATCAGTGAATGTTATCAAAGGAGATGTTAGAGGCAAATATGGATGGAATCTATTCTTTCTGTTTGTTTATTAGTAAATCATAGCACTGTACATTAATACTAACATGGGGTACAGTGTACTTTCTGTATACAGTTTGAAATACCTTCATCCAACTGGGTAACATAGTCTTTTTCTTAGTTATTGTGTTAAGACATTTATAATCTACATTTAGAGAGATTCATATGTACCCTTATAAGATGAATCATAGGTGTGACCCCACCAATCACCCTCCCTCCACCTATGTTCTTCTCTAAACTCACTTAGAGACAATCAAATCATTCAAATTCCAATCTGTGAGACCTAAAGTACAAGCTACTGCTACTACTGCTAGTTTCTAATATTAAGAGCCAGATGTTTTTCCTCACAAGTTTTTTCACTCAATTCTCATGAGACATTTTGTCTTAATTGTACAAATAAGGAAACCAAGCACCACCAAGCTAACAGTAACTTGCCTAGAGCACTATTTTAAATTTACTTAATGGAATCTAAAATAATTTAAGTTTCTGTGCCTCTTAAGGAAAAGAATACTGTCAAATTTTTATCAATAGGCCTGTTAGATCTGGTGGGTTAGGAGAGTAAACAGGTGGCAAGGGAGTGGCTAAGGCTGAAGAGTAGGAGGCAAGTTACAGCTAGGGACTGTCCCTTAGTCAGAACAGGTAGTGAAGAACCCATAGTGACCTTCTACTTACCTGGGCTCATTGGGCCCATGACTGTATAATTAAAATTTAGATGTTTTATTATGTAATCCCAACCTGTCAATTGCCCCAAAGGTGGGGAGAAGGGCAGGACAAACCAGTTAGCTTTGTTAGCTTACAAAAGACAGTGTGTGCCCAGACTTTCCCGTCTCTTCCCCACTCATGGAGAGAGTCACGTCTCACTCTTTGAGATATATTGTCCTTATAGTTTATATGCTTTTGTTCTGCAATAAATTTATGTTGATTTGTGATCCCTCCATTATCAGTTAGGCACCAGTACTCATTCTTGGCCCTGGGAGCCAAGAACCAAGGAACATCCTACAGAGGGACCCAGCAGGCCTAGTCCAAATGTGCATGATGCAATGGTACAATTCAAAACTATTAAGAAATGAGTATAATTGTGATAGATGTGTTACTTAGTTCAGCGTACGCATTTCACATTGTAGAGTGAAGCTGTATCCTGAACCCCATAAATGCATCAATGTACAAAGTTATGATTTAATAAAAATAATTTTTAAAAATCTGATATGCTATATACTGAATAAATGAATGTCTTACAGCCACACTCCATCTTGATTTAACGTATGATTTGTAATGAAGTTCTGAGCTAATTATGCCAAAATAGTATGTCTTGAACAAATTAAAACTCACTGAAAGTGTTATTTTGATAATCTATTTTAAAATAATTTTCAAATATAACAGTAACTGACAGAGAGTTAATATCTAATATTTGTCACTGAAACATCATTGACCTAGAGTAGTTAGGTCCCTAACACCTCAGGGACCAACTACAAACTGCAAATACTTAACTCTGTTTCCTGTCTTATAAACTTAAGCTTTTAGGGTTTCTTCTCTTAATTTATTTTGAGTAGGAAAACATATTTTTATTAAAGAAGATAAGGTTTTCCCCAGTACAGAAACTAGAATATAAATGAACATTTTCGGATAACCTATGGCTTGTCTTACAACGTAAGGACTTGATTTGCTTATATTACTTGCATCATACTCACTTTTTAGTATTAAATATTCTGAACAATTCCAGATAAAAACCAACTGAATCGCTTTAGTCCAAATTAAGTCCTTTGTATGGGGCCTAATCTTGTAGAGTTCCTTGTTTCTTTTGTTCTGTCATCTTCCACACAGAAGTATTAGCATTTCAATCTGCATTTAATTTCTAACACAACTGTGAATTTCAATTTTGTACAAATCTTAGAACAAACAGTCCAAAGAAAAGAGCTATTACCAGTATCATTTTATATCTGAGGTTTGTTCTATAGACTACATGAAAAGAATCATTTATTCTAAATCTTAGTGAAACTACACCTTTATTGAATTATCACTATTAAAAATGAGCTACTTCAAGTCAGCATATTTCAACATTTATAAAGTAAGAAAAAAATTACTGATAAACTTCATGGTATATCAGTTCGTTTCCCTGATTCAAACAATATACGATATTCCACTCAAAGCAAAATTAGGCATTTCTTTTGTATGTTCCATCATTTATGCATTTAATACCAAAATATAGCTTCATCATTGAATTTTTTAAAAATGAATTTTGAAATGACAAAGAGGTAATATGTTTATTCTTGTCTCTCAACAAAACACAAGAAAATATGTGGGAAGAGTGATTAAACAATATTATAACATAGAGAACACTATGTCGACATAGATAATGTGTCTTCTCAAGGAATTTTTGTACTTAAAATTTTCAAAGATGTTTTATGGGAGCAAGACAGCTCTCTGTTGGCAGCTTGTTATATCTGATGATTTGCAATGATTGTCAAAGGAAGAATAACCAAACTAAATAAACACATTACAGAGTCAGTGAAAACCTTTGAAGACTAAACACTAAATAGCTAAACCTAAATTATCGTTAACTATTAATAATGACACAATAGTGACGATCAGGGGAAACATCAGTACTTATATTGCCAAGGTAGCATTGTATCAGATATATGCCACTGAAAATAAGATAGTCATTAATTACACTTTTTAGTAACTTCAGTATTTATTACATTGTAAAAATTCTCATGTTAAATGGATTTATCTCCATATAAAGAATGTTTCCTACTTCCCCAATATAAACACAATATAGATCAGGGAAATCAATCAATTCCTGAATTAATTTATATCACTAATCTGTAGTATTTTCTCTAAGGCTCTAAATCAAAGGTATATTGAACAAGTTCACATTTATAACATTAAACACTGTAGTGACTGACTATTAAAAACAATGCTTACCAACTGGTTCCTTCTGATTCTGAAAGAGAATCTTGCTATTACTACCATCCATATTTGCCATATTGATTGTGTTTCCATCTGTCCAGTAGAGTTTCCTTAATTCAAAAGAAATATGGATTAAAAATATTACATGTAGACCTACTTGCTGAGTTAACCCACACACCAAAGAACAAAGTAAACGTCAAAATATTTTCTTGGCTTGTGATTATTTTTTTTTAAGAAGTCCTAAAATTGTTGAGCCATTTGCTGACAATAACCTACATATCTGCATGGGAAGAAAGTGCCTCTCTTGCTTTTTCCTGTTATTGAAAAAAAATTAATGCACTCCCTTTTTCCTATAACATTCAAAATTGAATATATTTATGACTATAGTAAATTATTTTCATTTTGAGAAATTTATCAAAATTCAATTCTTTTGGCTGTGTAGAAATCAGACACTATAGAGAAGAATAAACTAATTTAGTTGATTCCGACAGTTAAGTTTTAGAGCTTTTATAGCCCTATCAAAACTCCTTCAAGGGTACAAATCACCAACCAGAAGATTGGAACATCAGATCTACTTAGCAATGACCCTATTATCAACTTCAGTAAATATGCTATGTGATAAAACACTGGCATTCAAAATGAGATCAATTACTTTCTCCAACATTTCATTCAAACGCTCTCATTCTTTCCAACAATATTAATAAAAAGGTTTATTTTACACAGATAATAAATCTCTAACCAGAGATCTCTTTTCAAGTACATACATTTATATTCACTTCTATTACACAAAGCTGTTACATATGTGCCCTCCAAATTAAACAATGTTTTTATATAAAATCAGAGAAAAAGTGTTATGGAATTTTGTAAAAACTTGAAAAAAATAATCATACTTTACCCCCTGACTGGATGAGCTGCAAGACACTGTGGCTTATCGATTCCATGGATAATTGAAGTTTTCAAAGAGCCATCTAATCGTGCCACATTAATTTGTGTTTCATCAAATTCTGAGCTAATCCAGTATAAATTACGTGAGACCCAATCCACCGCTAGCCCTCTGATACTCTGAATATCTGTAAAATGGGAAAGAGAAGATTTGAAAGTGAATGAAGTTTCTCATTCTATTGGCCTCTCCAAGTAGTTATTTTCTATCTAAGGGTAAATTTAATTTACTCTTTAATTTGTTCACTAAAATTGTACAAGATCGTAATCTCATTCCCTTATCAGCCCTTCTTAAGGCATGAATAATCATTAATGTCTTACTGCTGAGCCATTTGAAAACCTGAAGCAACAATTAGCATTGAAATTGCACAAACAGTCAATGATTCACTTGTAAACACTTAGGAGCAAACACAGTCAGCAGTCTTATGGGCTAAGGTGACCAAAATTCAAATTAGTGTAATAGCTTCTCCAGTTGGTAGGGCATCTTTCTATTTAGGAGAAATTACTTGTGAGCCATCAACAAACAGGCTATTTTATGTTTTAAGTGTCAATTTGTTACTGAAATAAAATAAAACAACTCAACTTTCTAAAAGAATGACAAAAGGTGAACATCTTTCAAAATGGATAATGAACAAGAATTGGCTGAGATATTAGAAAAGAAAAGAAAATCCTTTTAACTTTCCCCCAACGTGGATTCTGAAGAAATTATTGAAATCTAATTAAGTTCAGATTCATTTTCATCAATATGGATATTTAGGTTTCTATTCCTTGATCATTGAATTAGACACCTTTAAAAACAGTGATAGACTTCAGGTTTAAATATAATTGCACATTTTAATTAAGAAAAAATTAAAATAATAAAGCCTTATAAATGATGGGTACTAGACAATCTTTTAAAAAATTAACATATAATGTAGCCCATTTTAGTCAAAAATCTAAGGCATTTGATTACTCTATCTTGGTTTTGTGTTTAAGTTTTAATATTTTCTAGCATTCTGTATTTCCGGAGTTTTCTATACCATTGTTGCTTAAGTTGACAAGATACCTGGAAGCTGTTAAAATAAAGATTCTAATTTGGTAGTTGTGGAGAGTGGCCCCAGATTCTGCTACTCCTCAAGGTTAGTGACTCCAATCCATTGTTACACAGCTCTAGTGCAATTGTTAAATGTTCCCTTTTCATTGTTTTGAAAAAAAAAAAAAAAGCTGGAGTTTTACATGTGAAAGTGAATATTCTATATTTTGCCAACTAGTTTTGTCAAGTTCATGCAGTTTACCTTCTGCGATCTTGGTGTGCTGTTGGCTGAAGAGTGACCAGAGCTAGCAAAAGCAAGGTGAGCTTAAAACAAAAATCTATTGAGGAAGAGAAAGGTTTACAGAGCAAGAGCAAGATAATGTTTGCAGAGTAAGATACATTCGCCATAGATGGTGAACAGACCCCTTGTCACTGCAAAAAGGATTAAGTCACTATCTGGGGTCTCATTTTATGGTGTCTAGATTGGTCCCTTCACATTGTTCAGATATCATCATGGAACCACTTTGATGGACAGTTGGGAGATACATGACCTGAATCTTACTGTGTATGCAGACCTCCCATGGGGGTAAGGAGGTGAACTACAAGGTAAATTTAAGCTAATGATGTGATAATTGGCCTTAAGGTTGTTCTAGGCCACCTTCCAGAACCCACTGTGCCATGGTGTTTGGCCTGCCGCTGGGGAGTCCTCTGAATCCTCTTGCACTTGGCACACTAAGTTCTGACTGGTAGATTGGTAGGGTACCCTCTCTTCTGCCAGGTGTGCGGAATTACTCAGTGCAGGATCAAGGTGGGAGATCACTGAGTAGACTCCTCATCCTTTTTCCCCTAGAAGAACTAGAGGTCCTAACTATCTACCGAACAGTTCAAAATTTCAGACATAAGAGAATTTGTGGAGGTACGGCCATTCTGATTCAGCTATAAAGTGCAGTATTGCAATGGTAGGCCTCCACTGTATGTTTATATTCTTGAACCTCAAATAAGCTTACTTTCCTGCTCACAAATCCTTTAATTATTTCTAAGTAACTTTCTTTTTTTTTTTTGAGACAGAGCCTCAAGCTGTCCCCCTGAGTAGAGTGCCGTGGCATTACAGCTCACAGCAACCTCTAACTCCTGGGCTCAAGCGAGTCTCTTGCCTCTGCCTCCCGAGTAGCTGGGACCACAGGCGCCCGCCACAACGCCAGGCTATTTTTTGGTTGCAGCGGTCATTGTTGTTTGGCGGGTCCCGGCTGGGTGTACGTGGCTGGCGCCTTAGCCGGTTGAGCTATAGGTGCCGAGGGCCTCTAAGTAACTTTCAATCACAGTTCCCTTGGAAAATATTTTCCATGTTTCTAATATTTCTTAAATCAATCCTCTCTGCAAGTTAACTTTCATCATTAATTTATAAGTAAGTTAGTGAATTGCAAATGTGAAATTCCTTCAGTTTTCAACCCCGAACTTAAAATTTCTTTCCTTTTTTTTTTTTTTTAATATTCTCATATAGTTCCCTCTTTTGATTTCCAGAAAAAGAACTTTAAAGATAAAACTGCCATGGTTTATATGTATTTATGTGCCTAACTCAGAATCTTTATTCCTTCTCCACTCTCTGGAGTTTATTGGTTGCTGAGAGACAATATTGATTTAACAAGATGATTTGGGTTCATGTTCCAGATTGAGTGCCTATTTTTGCCATTAATTAAGTCATTTAAATATCTTCAGCCTTTTATCTGTAAAATGGTGCTAATTATAGATAATCCATAGGGTTATTTTGAATATTGCAATAGATAATATTTTTATGTACCTCAGTGTAGAGCTGAGGATTACTTTACCAATCTAAAGACTTAATATTTTATGCATGTTACCTTGGATTGCTTGATATTGGCATAAAAAATAAAATAAATTTTTACTTCCCTTAAAACCATGTAACTCCAAAGGTTATGTATGGGGGGTGCTTTCTCTGCTGCTCACAATCCTTAAAGACTTTGTATTGGACTCTTTATCATATGGCATAGAGAATACATTCCACTCCTAAATTAAAAGCATAGTCAAGTTTAAGCTATTAATGCCAATTTACTCCTTGTCATTCTGTTGCCTATGTTCTCTTGAATCTATTTCTATCTTTAATCTTACAATAGTATGCAGTCATGTCCTTTTTTAAACAATTGATTTAGATGCTGCCAGGTTATATTTCTGATTACAGAGCTTTGAATCACGCCCTTCACTTGCTCCAAGGTATTTGACGGTTTTCATCCACTCAGAATGTGATGTTGAAATTCCTTAGCCTGGCTTTCTATATAGTCTGAATATAGCTACAATACTTTCCCAAACCCATTTCTCAGTATTTTTAACCAATTACCTACACCTAGGTCATATTAGCATGTTTTCAAATTTTCAGACTTGTCCTGACCTTTCCAAATTATAGTGAAACTATTTCTATTTCATACAGTACCCGTCTTCCACTTGCCTGAACTTAAGGCAGATAGGCCTGCTGATGGGCAACATAACCCTTTCAGTCATAAAAAGTTAATTATGTTTCCTGTGTATTGCAGCTGGAAAGAATTTGTCCATTTGCCTAACTTATCAGTGCTGTATCTGGTTGATCCATTTCTACCTAATGTGATAGACATTTAGCTGATATATTGCTGCTTTCACATGTGCTTCTTGAGGGTAGGTTTCTTGTTATCTTTATAATCCCTCTCCCCAAATATATACAACATTCCCTTTAATATAAATTTTTTATGAATTTATAAATAAACTCATTAAAATATATAATCTAAAAATTTAATATGTGAAATGAGCTAACAAAAAGGTCTCTGTTGAGATGCATATATGTAAATGTTAATTCTTTTTTTTATCCTTTTTGGGGGGGTTCCACTTTCTTTTTTTTATTAAATCATAGCTGTGTATATTAATGCAATTATGGGGTACAATGTGCTGGTTTTATATACAATTTGAAATATTTTCATCAAACTGGTTAACATAGCCTTCACGGCATTTTCTTAGTAATTGTGTTAAGACATTTATATTCTACACTTAGTAAATTTCACATGCACCCTTGTAAGATACATCGTAGGTGTGGTCCCATCAATTACCCTCCCTTCACCCATCCTCCCCCCTCCCCTCCCCTTCTTCTCTCCTTTCCCTTTCTTCATGGACCATAATTGGGTTATAGCTTTAAATTGGTTTCATAGTAGGGCTGAGTACAATTGGATACTTTTTCTTCCATTCTTGAGATACTTTGCTAAGAAGAATATGTTCCAGCTCTATCCATGTTCTATCCATCAGGTTGGAATTTCTAATTATCTTTTCTATGTCTAAAATAAAATGTGCATTTTTGTCTGTCACTAATATCTGCAACTGGTCATTCTCGAATGCCGGGGTAAATTCCCCATAAAGATAGGGGGAAGGGATAAAATAGCTGTATATTTAATGATACTTTTCTCTTCTTGATGAAAATACCAAGATAATAAATTCAGATTCTTAACTCTTATTTTCAAGTAAATCAGACCAAGACCTCTGAGCAAGTTTTTTAGAAAGTTCAATTTTTTCGTTCTGGAGAGTGTCATTTCTTGCAATAAGGCAGATTAAAGAGTATATTCTGAATAGCTCTTTATTACTACAGAATTCCTGATGCATGATAAATTTTAACACTCAAATGCATTGTCGAGATCTGAAGACAGATGGGAAATTCTAAATGTGCTAACAGATACTCACTGTTAGCCAAAACTATAAAGGAAGGCAAATGGGAATGCAGAAGCTGGTGCAACCATAGGAAAACAAAACTTCTACTGTGAATCTTATTAGAGATTCATGGATTGTTAGTTACTCAGGGGAAGAGGGTTTAATCTTTAAACTCACAAAGAGCAGAAGAGCTAAATAAGCATAACCCTAGGTCAGTGGAGAAAAAAATCTGCCTTCTTAAAAAACAGAATAATTTTAAAAGTGTTTAAAATTTTAAAACCTTGTAATAGATTAGAACAGAAAATTTAAAACAAACACAAATGAATGAGACATAAGAGAAAGAGTAAAGAAAAAAATGAATAACAGGTTTAAACCTCCAAAGTCTTCATATTTATGAATTATTATACACAAGATAAAGGAATAACAGATGCTTTGAAATAATAATGAAGGTGTAATAATTACTTTTTAACAAAATCCTCTTGGAAGTTATACCAAAGTAACTTTTGATATTAAAAAATAGTTTTTGGATGTATTAAACCATACATTTCAACTACTGAGTTACAAGATAAATAGAAAGAAGTTAACCAAAGTCAATGTAGAGGAGCAAAAAGATTGAGTTAGAAGGTAGAATAAAAGTCTAGCATGACTGATTCTAGTTTACAGAGTTGGGAGTAGAAAGACTCGGTTAGAGGAAATAGAAAACAATTGAGATTTTCCCATTCCTGGGCTGACAAAAGACAAGATCCCATAAGAGATAAAATAGACTGGGTAGCAAAATAAAGTTATTGTAATGAGAGCAAAGAAAAGATTCTATAAGCACCTAGAAAGTAAAGACAGATCACCAAACAAAAAATGATACACAGATTTAAGGATCCTCAATAGAAAAGAGAAGCTAAAGATAGTGGGATGATCTCTGTGGAATGTTGAGATAACTCTCAGTTTGTAATTTTATATGCAACAAAAATAGTTTTCAAACTACAAACCATCCAAAACAAACAAACTAAAGTGAGTGATATCTGAGTGAAGACTTAGTCATTTCTCCAAAGAAAATATAGAAATGGGCTATGCACACAAGAAAAGATGCACCACATCCCCAGTCATTAGGGAAATGAAAATCAACACCACAGTGAGATGCCACCTCACATCTGTTAGGACTGCTCCTGTCAAAAAACATAAAATAACAATGTTGGCAAGGATGTTGAGAAATTGGAGGCCTGTGCACCATTTAGGGGAATGTGAAATGGTGCAATTACTGTAGAAACAGTATGAAATTTACTCACAAAATTAAAAAGAGAGTTACCATTGGATCTAGCAATACCACTACTGGCAATCTACCCAAAGGAAAAGATTATTATGTAAAAAATATAGCAGCACTCATATATTCAACACAACACAATTCAAATAGCAAAGATACAGAATCAATCTAAGTGCCCACCACTGATTAGATAAGGAAAATGAGGTATGTGCATATATAAAAAAATATATATAATATAATATATATATATATATATAATATATATATGTGTATATATACACACCATGGAATACCATTCAGCCATTTAAAAAAAAAAGAAGTAATACCATTTGCAGCAACATAGATGGAGAGGGAGGCCATTATCCTAAGTGAAGTAACTAAGGAATGGAAAATCAAATGTCGTCACTTATAAGTGGGGACTAAATTATGTGTGTGCATGGTCATACAGATTGTAATAATAGACATCAGAGAGTCAAATAGGGAAGGGGGAGTGATGAGGAATGAAAAATTACTCATTTGGTACAATGTATAGTATTTGGGCAATGCCCACATTAAAAGCCTAGATTTCACTGCTGGGGAATATAGTATCTGTGTAACAAAACTGCACTTATATATGTTAAATCTAAAAGAAGTTTAAAAAAAAACAGTTTCAATTTTATAAGATGAAAAGAGTTCTGGAGATTGGTAGTAAAATGTGCACATACCTAACAGTAGTGAACTGTACACTAAAAATGGTTAAATCGGTTAATTTTATGTTTATATTACAACAATCTAAACTTATTTGTTCAAAACAAATGTTAAATAAATATATTTGCAGGTAACATCTCGGATAATCACTGGAAGGTTCTCACAAAAGTAAAGGACCAATAAGGGATAGAAGTTAGAAGAAAAGGATCACAGAAAGAAGGCTTTAGGCGAGAGAGGGACGGGGTAAGAAACACATAAAATGGTTAAAATGTAGATCAATCCAAAAGGAACAAGGACTTGTTGGTAATTCTCTGCTTGTGAGATTTATTCCTCTTTTTCTTTTTTTCTACAAAGTGAACTTTTGATACCAGTGTCTTGGGGATAGGAGCAGTTTTGCCTGCAACCAGATGTGACTTTAAAGGAAGAGGGGATCCCAATTATTTTATATTTTCTCTTAGAGCAGATATGATTATAGTTCGTCAAAGCTCATTTGAAGTAGGTTTCTGGGCAATTATTTTTCTGTCTTAGGAGCAAAGTTTAAAAAGCAAGCTGGTAATATTAGTCAAATATTTTATTAAGGAAAATTTTATAAATATTAAATATTCCATTTGTAGCAATTATGAGAACATGTAAAAATATGTTATATGTATGTGTATATTACTATATGATACATGGTATATTCATTAATGAACATCCTTGAACCTATGATCCAGCTTAAGAAATAGAACATTAGAGATACTTTAGGAGTCTTCTTGCTCACCCTCACTAACTTTACCTCTTCCCAAATCTGAGAAATATAGTGCGTATTGTTATGTGAGTTGTATTGGTTTTAACCCATGTGTATCAAACAAAGTTGTTTTTCCTAGACAAATTGAATTGTAACTTTTCACTGTCTCCATATCTCTTAGTATCCTAAACCTGTAACTTATTCCCATCTTATAAAAGATTCTGTGTATTGATAAAGAAAAATCTCTTATTTTCACTGGATTGATGTCACCAAAACCTTTCCAATAATGTGGCATCTTTACTTCTCTGTCGTCCAGGTCAGTTATTTCTATGCCTACAAGGCCTTGAGCATCTTTACGCCTCTCTTTGTTTTAGTCTAGTTTTTGTTTCAGGTTTAGAACATTTGCACTTCAAAATGTGCCCTTGCCTATGATTCCTCACTTTCCAATCTGTCTTCAAGTTTCCACCTGATTTGTCTCCAAAGAATTTGAATCACCTGTCCTTAAAAGTTCTCAGGTGTTTCTTCATGGCCTTGAGGAAAAACATGCAAAAACACCTCCTCACGTCTTGCTCTAAGGCTGTCTGTGATCTGTCCTCATATTAACCTTCTAGTTTACTTTTCTACAAGGTCCAGCTACCCCTCACTACTTGCTGCTCTTTATGTTTGAAGTACTAAATCCTTTGCACCTACTGATTCCTCACCCTGGATTTATTATTTTTTCTCCCAAGGCCGGGTTTGGCTATCACCTCCTCAGCAAGCACTTTGATAATCTCACGTAGGAATGCAGTATTTCTTGCTCTCATTTTCTGAGAAAAGGCTTGCATCCTTGTTAAACTGCTTATTTCATTTAGCTTTGTATTTTAATTAGTTGTTCACATCTCACTTTTTTTCATCAAATATGAAGTTCCTTGAAGCTTGAACTTATTTATCTTTGAATAACTGCCACTCCCACGTTCCAGTGTTCCAGATATAGAACCAAGAATATGGTGTGCATTTTTTAAAAGCCCATGGAGAAAAATAAAGGCATATTTATCTTTCTAACTAAAAGACAAAGGATAAACATAGAAAGTATGGCTCATTTAGTAATTTTTATTATAGGTACATAGTTCTCAATGGGATGGCATTTATAAAAATAGTTCCTACTTGGTTTTTTTTTTTCCCAGTCTTGCTTCATGTTTTTTTTTTTTTTCTTAAATTACAGATGTTCATATTCTTCCACCAAAAGGCCCGCTGGGTGAAAATGAAAATTTTAAATTCCATTCAAAAATTACAAAACAACAGATGTTCCCAGCTAAACTTTGTACTTTAATTCAAAGTCTGTTTCCAAAATCTACATTTCACTGTTATTACTGATCTGTTTCCATTTCTTTCATTCTCTCTGGATGAATTTTCAGAACTGTTTTTATTTTCTAAGCATTTTTACTACTGGGTACAATTAAGTACCGTCTCTTGCAAAATAGAGGGAATGAATCTTTAATATTCATTGACAAAAATAATTGTTGTCAATGGATAGGATTTAAAAAATGAATAAAAAACTACTCCCAAATAGTTTCAATTAGATTGACATTATTAAGAATTGCATTTTAGGCTCAGCCCCCATAGCACAGTGGTTACAGTGTCAACCAAATACACCACGGCTGGCAGGTTCAAACACAGCCTGGGCCAGGTAAACAACAATGACAACTGCAACAACAAAAAAAAAATAGCTGGGTGTTGTGGTGGTCACTTGTAGTCCCAGCTACTTGGGAGGCAGAGGCAAGAGAATCACTTAACCCAAGAGTTTGAGGTTGCCATGAGCTGTGACGCCACATCTCTCTACTGAGGGCAACATATTGAGACTCTGTCTCAAAAAAAAAAAAAAATTGCATTTTATATAGCAGTAAAGTGATCAAAAGGTCTGAGCTTAAAATGAGCTCTATCTCTATAGTTACAAAGTAAAGCTTGTGATTTTATGATTAATTCTTACCACATCAGGGTATTTCTTAAAGAATAAATAGTAATACTTTTAATTTATATTCTTTCTTTTATTCATTGTAGCTTTCTACCTAACCTAACAATACAGTTCATTCAATTAGTAAATTACTCTAATACTAAAAGGATATTTTTCTCAAGCTATTGTACTTGTCTAACATCATTACCTTTTCAAAGATGAACAATTTTCACCTTTCCTTAAATTATCAGGCACATGAATAATGTTTTTCAGTAAAAAAGGAAATTTAATTGCCAGTGTGGAAGCTTACAAAGGTGCCAACATGTCTCTGAAAGTTTTTGCTTGTATTTCAGAATAAACAATCAAATCAATGACAAGGAGGTGGAATAACACATACATGGGTCATCGTGACAGTTTTGAGATACACAAAAATCAAGAAACATAAAATCTGTGTGGATGAAAACAAATGAAGTCCTCTTGGCAACATGGATAATCAGAGCAAGTTGAAACTCGGTCGGGTGAATCAGAAAGGACAATGTCAACATTCTCCTTGGAAGTGAAATAGTCTGTCTCAAAACTTTCTTGGTGAGCTGTGTATACTTCACCTGGATACTGGCTTATACTGTGGATTTAAAGGTATATTTATGTCTTTTTTTCCCCTAACTATGTTAAATGAAAGCTGTGCTTTCAAGGGTTTTTTAGCTAATCTATTACATAATAAAGTATAATTCTGGACAACACACGAATACTCAGGAGGAGCAATTGAGCTTGTGGAACTATCTTAAATGCACAATGCTGCAGGTTTGCAGGGTTGATGCAATTAATCAATAGCAACTTGGGATAAACCTTCTTACTACAGGTAATAAAAGATGATAGGAGCTCTGAAGATAAAATCCTGAGTGTGAATTGGTCTCTATCATTTCTTCACTTTGGCTTTGAGAATTTTAGCTTCTTTGATCTTAAGTGTTCTCATCTGCAGCGTGAAGATAAGTTTTCATAATAGGTTTGCAAAGATTAAAGGAGATAATAGTAACATTACTTAATGACAGCCAATATTACTCATCTCATTACATAAATAACTGAAAAATATTTGGACAAAGCAGTGACTTAAGTGCCCCAGAGAGTGAAGATGCAATCCACTGTCAAGAACTTGTTTAGCCACACACTGAGACAGTTGTTTTTTTCTTAGGAACCTTTGCTCTTTGCGAGAGATATAACATGTGTATAGTTGTTAAATTATACAATGAATGTGCCTATAGCCATGTTTTAGTATTTATCTTTATAATGAATTATACCTGCTCATGTGGGCAACATATAAATTAAGAACAAATTAGTGCTTCATGATATGAGACTATTTCTTTCTTTTTTTTTTTTTTTTTTGAGAAAGAGCCTCAAGCTGTCCCCCTGGGTAGAGTGCTGCGGCATTACAGCTCACAGCAACCTCCAACTCCTGGGCTCTAGCGAGTCTCCTGCCTCCGCCTCCCAAGTAGCTGGGACCACAGGCGCCCACCACAATGCCCGGCTATTTTTTGGTTGCAGCCGTCATTGTTGTTTGGCGGGTCCAGGATGGAGATTCGAACCCGCCACCTTAGGTGTACGTGGCTGGCGCCTTAGCCGGTTGAGCTATAGGCGCTGAGCCGGGCAGGGAGGTTATTTGATGAGCCTCTCTCTTTCTACTTCAGGGATCATCAGTTCCCCTGCCTGGCATCTTCCCCGCGGAATCCTAATGCAGTATTAGGAGACAGTAGCTCTAGCCTTCAGGAGGGAGACTGACAGCCCTTGCAAGCTTGTCTGATGTTGGTGCTCAGCCCTAGCTCCATGTGGTCCAGAGGCATGGGAATCCTGCCAGGGTAAACCTGGATCCCAAGAGCTAACCCTCTCTGGATGTGACTGACTCCTCACATTCCAGAGGAGAATTAGAATGGCTCACATTCCAGAAGGTGACAGAATTAGAATGGCTCCCATCTCTATGTAGGACCTGATCTTCACAAGGCTCTGTCTGGTCAGGGCACAGGGAGCAGGAGCCTGGCTGGGAATGCAGGGATGGGCAGATGCGCATGTGCTTTATAGATGCGCTCACGCTACCGTGAACCTTACAGCTCACGCTCAGCTGAGGTTTCCTGGTTGTCTTGAGGATCTGCTTTTAATTGTCTCTTCTCTCATTCTTTATGACTGCAAAGGCCAATGGCCTACCTACTTCATCACTGGCCACAGAGAGGGCTGGAAAGGGAAGGTCCCCAACTACAGGCTGCCAGGAGCATGCTCTTGGTCACCTGACCGTTGGAGCCACCACACATGGAAGGCAGAGTGTGGACTCTGCCTTGACCTTCTTACCGGACTTTTATTTAGTTCTTAGGACTTCCTTCTGCTTTGTTCTGGGCACGGGTGCCAGTCGGGGTCAATCCTGGCTGTGAGTGTGCACAGCTGACTGTGGGGATATGGGAGGACAAGTCCTGCCTTCCCCTCAGACAGCCTGAGGGCAGCGGCCCACGGGAGTGCTGATTTTGCCTTGGCTCTGGAAAGAGGCACCCCCTGCGCTCTGCTGAGTGGGGAAGAAGTCCTCTGAGTGCGCAAACTCTGGGCTCAGAGAATATCGTGCCCTGAGGGAACGTTTAGAGACTATTTTCTCCAGCCCCCTTTCAGGGGCTCATTTGTTAACTATGAAGTGAGGAAGGATAGGTAATTTTTTAATTATTTAATTAAAGGTTTATCTCACTTTATTCACTAGATGTATCAATGCTATAAACGAACAAGGGAGATTTGGGCATAGAACTGAACTTTACCAATCGAATTCTATTTTGTGTAACAAGAACCTCACTGCTTGAATATAGTCTTCAGTAAAATAAAATTAACTCGCCGTGAGAATATTAGCCCTTCATTTTTCTCTTTTACCTCTGGGGTTTGCATGTTGTATCTTTTAAAAGCTGGGCAAGCCTATATTGCTAATTGTTATTCTTATGGCCAAAGACAGTAACTCTCAAACTGGTGTGCTTGTTGAAATCACCTTCCAGCCCTCACCCTGGAGCTGGTAGTGCAGTAGTCTGAGGTGAGCTGACTCTGAGTGGCAATGAAGGTGAAGAACCGTGGCCTGACATCAGAATCTCCAGGGATGGAGCTCAGAATCTACTTAGAAGGAGCTGTCTAGGTGGATATGTGCGTCTATGGCAGAGAGGTTGAGCACTATCTGAATGGGGAGGAAAGGAGTCCCAGCCCTTCTTAGCAGGTGCAAGTGCCTCTGTCATCCATCCATCCATCCATCTTTCCATTGTTCCGTCCACCCATCCACCCCTTTATCCATCCATATAGCCACCTGTCCATTCACTCATTTCTCATTCATTTACTATTTTCTAACTTGCATATCTTGGGCTTCTGCCAGGTCTTATGGGTGATCTAAAGATGATGAAATAGTCCCAACTCTCAAAGAACTTATAGTCCAGCAGTGAAGATATGTGTTCGGTTAATCAGAATACAGAATAGAAGGAAAGGAGCTATTATAAAGGTCCAAGGTGCTGTGAACCCTAAGTTAGAAGTTAGAGTCTACCAAGGATAATGAGGTGTTAGAAGCTCTCCGCTCCCTCTGGCTACTGGCCACTTCTGAAAAGCCTCCACATCCTCATCTCACGGAGAGATCAGAATGCATGGCTTCCTCTGACAGATTCCCGGGACCTTTGGAGTTTGCTGTCAATTTCCCTTTATATGCTTCACACAGATACAATCATACAGGGACCCAGTTCTTTGAAATTAGAAAAATGAGACCGCTGAGTGGGTAAGTGGTGCATGTTCTGTGGGCCATCTGACCTTTTTCCTAACCTGAGCTTCCAACTCCCTCTCCTGACCTCCATCCCTGTATCCCAGTGCTCAGATCTCCTAGTGTGTATGGGGTGGAGGTGGGGGGTGCCCTGGGGCCAGGTTGCAGGGGGGCACTCGGGCAGCTAAGTTCAGTGGCAAATACTAACTCTCAGGCTAGAAGAAGCTCATATTATTTGCTTTGTGAGGCCTCATTGTAGCATTGGGTGGGGGCTATGGGATACAGCAATTAACTCTTGGAAAGGGGAATGGAGAATTTAGGTTCTTTTTTTTTTTTTTGCAGTTTTTTGCAGGGGCTGGGTTTGAACCTGCCACCTCTGGCATATGGGGTCAGAGCCCTACTCCTTGAGTCACAGGAGCTGCCCAGTTTTTTGTGTTTTTTTTTTTTTTTTTTTTTGAGACAAAGTCTCCCTTTGTCACCCTTAGCTCATAGCAACCTCAAACTCCTGGACTCAAGTGATGCTTTTGCCTCAGCCTCCCAAGTAGCTGGGACTATAGGCACCTCCCACAATGTCTGCCTATTTTTAGAGACAGAGTCTGACTCTTGCTCAGGCTGATCTCAAACTCCTGAGTTCAGGCAATCCACCTGCCTTGGCCTCCTAAAGTGCTGGGATTACAGGCCGTGAGCCTCTGCGCCCAGCTGAGAATTTAGGATTTTAGTTGCTAAGTTCAGGTATACTTTGGTGCCACCCTGTGTGGCCAGTTCCCTCCTCTGTGTTCCTTCATGCTGTCTAGTGTGGTGAAAGGCTTGCTGGTGGACCAACAGACGGATTGTATAATTAAGTCAGTCCTGAGATCCTCTGTTGTGTTTTATCCTGCAGGTTAATGGAAACAGCAAAAGAAATGACCCGGGAGTCCCTGCCCATCAAATGCCTTGAAGCTGTCATCCTGGGCATGTATCCTTCAAGCTATGTGTACTCACGTTCACAGATGAGCCTCACTGTGAGGGTGGCTGTGCCTTTAAGATCCTAAATTTGCAGAGCTGATGCTTGTTGTCTCCTTGGAGAGAGTGTCCAACTCCCCTGATGCTTCTCTTTAACTGTCACCGTCTAGAGCTGAACCAAATCAATGCTGGGCTCCTGGACCAATGTTAGTCTAACCCGTTAGCTACAGCCTCCACCAGGGACATCTCAGGCTAGTGACCTTGCAGATTCACAAGGACAATTCCAACTTAGAGGGACTAGAGAGAGTGTGTGGCTGTTTCTTGCATTAATCCAACATTGCAACAGGAAAAACACTCCAGGGGAATGAGAGTGTTAGTGTCCAGACCCTTCTCCAAGGAAAATTCTAAGAGTAGAATATGGAAGACGCCAACAATGAGGGTGTGTCCTGGCTGGACAGAACACAGCTGAAACAAGGGTCTGGTCTCTCCCACACTTTCTGTTCCATTTTCCGCCAAACGCCTGCCTCTTCAGCCTGAGAGTAATATGGTCCCTCAAAATGGATGGCGCTGACTTATTCGTGGTGATGACAATAGAACAGGATTACATAGAAGAGCAAAGAAACTCCCAAGCCTTATGGGGCTCGAAAGGACAGTGGCAAAGGCAACACAGACAAGATATGCTCATACGCTTGCCAGGTGGTCACAGGTGAGACTAGTTAAGTCCTTGAGTGCTGTGCCGAGAAGTGACCTTTTCCCAAATGCAATGGGCAGCCCAGATAAGACGTGGTCAGGTGTACACTTTAGAGAGGTAGCTCTCTAAAGCTGTGGTCCCCAAGCCCCAGGCTGTGGACCCATAAGCAGCCTGTTAGGAACTGGGCCCCCTAGCGGGAGGTGAGTGGCAGTGTGTGGGCGAAGCTTCATCTGTCTTTACAGCCACTCTCTGTCGCTCACATCACTGCCTAAGCTCCACCTCCTGTCAGATCGGCAGCAACATTAGATTCTCATGGGATCATGAACTCTACTGTGAACGCACATGTGAGGGAGGTTGCACACTCTTAGGAGAATCTAATGCCTGATGATCTGAGGTGGAGCTGAGGTGGTGATGCTAGGACTGGGGGGCAGCAAGAGGTTTGACTGCACAGAGACCATAATAAATCAATTGCTTGCAGACTCATATCAAAACCATCCTTCGCCACCCCCCCCCCGCCCCCCAGTCCATGGAAAAATTGTCTTTGATGAAACTAGCCCCTGGTGCCAAAGCGGTTGGGGACTGCTGCTTTAAAGGACAGACTGAAAGAGGACAGATTGGAGGAGGCTAGGGTGGGATCTGCAAAGCCCATTGGGAGCTATTACAGCAATGGTGATGCTTGAGGAGATACAATGTAGAGGACTCGGGGGCTGACTGGATGTAGATGCCAATGAGGAAGGAGTGAACAAACACAGGTGTCTGGATTGGGTGATGTCCATAGAGGTGGGCTGGGGGAACAGGAGGGGCAGGGAGGTGAGGTACATCATTGCAGACCTGAGCTGAGATGGTAGTGGCAAAGGTGGAGGGAAGGTGGGGAGGTGTATGATCATCACCATCCCAAGGGGACTGATTAGCCGGGGAGAGTTAGAGGAGGGGGACGTGGCTGCACATTGGTGGTTTGCATAGTAATGCCACAAGACTCAAGGTGGGGGGACAGATTTAGGGGGGAAGATGAGTTCAGATTTGGACATGTTGAATTTGAGGTGCCCGTGGGATATCAGGAGGCGGTATTTAGAGTGTGGAGCTTGCAGAGGAATCTGCACTGGAAATGCAAATTTAGGAGCTCTGAGTGTTTAGGAGGCTGTGTGGCTGTTGAAGAACTTGAGAGGAGAAAAATTTTTTTTTGGTCTAGTTGGGTACAAAGAGCCCATGCAAGAGACTTAAGGAGGAAAGTCAGGGCGGCAGAAGGAAAACCAGGAGAGAGAACACACGGTTCAGAGTTAGACTGGGGCCAATAGGATTGGTCCGTCTGTTTTCTCAGTCTCCCGGATGTTTTTATGGACAGGGGGGTTTCTGTGGTTCTCTGCAGTCTGTGGAGCACTTGCAGGCCTGTCGGAAACGCGACTGCCTGTGGTGCCTCCGCTGACATTTGAAAAATGGAAACTTGAGCCTTATTGAGGCCTCTTCCTGGTCCTCCTGTCTTGCTCCTCCCCGATGCCCACAAAAGAGATGGAATGTGAGCCTGGGGAGCCCAGCAGGAGTCCGGGGCTGGCCTTGGGGCAGCAGATGGCTCAGGGCCCCAACTCTTTAGTGGCAGGAGTTGGCCACAGCTGTTCAGCAGAGCCTCTTGCAGATTTAATGGGGGTGAACAGTTGGCTGCCAGTTTGCTGACAGAGATCAGTGGAGGAGAACTTTCTAAAGTGGACAAGCTGACTTCAGACGCTGCAGAGGGGGTCTGAGTGCACCTGCATTGGGATCCCCTTCTTACAGAATAGTTTCTTCCCTGCACAGTCTTATGCATCCAAGCATCGTGTCACTGGAATCACCTTCAGTCTTTCAAGATTGGTCAGGCCCATGTCACAGACAGTGTTCTTAGTTTTCCTTTGTTCTTATTCTTGTGACATTTTAGGAAAGTATAGGGGAGGTGTGGCGGGTGGAGAGATTCAGCCAAACTAAGGGAAATTTGACTCTAGCATACAGACAGGAGACACAGACCTGAATTTTATAAGTTACAGTATCTTTGTCTTTTCTCTTTGCTGTGTCAGCGCCGCTGGGCCCTGCTTTCCACTTGGGTCGTGTCATCCGTCTGTGTCTCCTGCAGGTTCCTGGGAAACAAATGGTGCCTTGACAGCTTTGCAGCTGGCTGGCGTGGCGTTTTGGAAGCCTGGGTTCATTGGCTTGTCCTTTCTTGTTTTCTCTGTTTTGACTCTGGCCCAGAGTTCAGGATTCATTACTGAAGAACCACGTCCTTTTATCTCGCTGGAGGGCATGTGCACACTTTCAAATGCGTGCGGATAGGTTGGTCTCTGGTTCCAAATTATCTTCTGAATTACACAAGTATTTGGGGGACCTCACCAACTGTGGTGGGGCTTGTTCATGTTACCAAGCACTAAGGGTTATTAAAGTAACAGGTTCATTGTGAGAGGCGGGCCAGGCATACTGCCCGGAGGCTGGGGCTTGGGATGCTGCTGCTCCCCCTTCCCTGGAAAAGCTCAGGCTGCTCCCCTCCTTTCATCCATACCTCCTTTCACACCCCCAGTCCCCGCTCTGTTCCCAGTTGCTCCAGGTCCCAAGGCTTTACTGATTGACATAAAAATGGAAAAACTCCTAGAGATCCGTGACTGACGTGATGGACTGGTGTTGTCTCCCGACCCCTTTCCATTCCCATGTCTAAACCTGGCTCTCTCCACTTGTCCTGTAAGAGTCATCTCATTCTCCTGGTGCTGAGGATCCTCCTCTGCCACCCAGAGATGGCCGGGCTTGCTTCTCTTGGTTTTTTGTTTGTTGGTTGGTTTTGTTTTGTTTTGTTTTGAGACAGTCTCACTATGTCACCCTCAGTAGAGTGCCATAGCATCACAGCTCACAGCAACCTCAAACTCTTGGGCTCTCAAGCGATTCTCTTGCCTCAGCCTTCCAAGTAGCTGGGACTACAGCTATTGCCACAATGCCCAGCTATTTTTTGGTTGTAGCTGTCCTTACTGTTTAGCTGGCCTGGGCTGGTTTCAAACCTGCCAGCCTAGGTATATGTGGCTGGCACTGTAACCACTGTGCTACAGGTGCCAAGCCAGGGCTTGCCTCTCTTAACAACACACATGACATTGTGTTCTGGTTTTGTTTTTTATTGTGGTAAAATATTTATAACATATACTTTGCCATTTTAACCTTTGTTGTGGTTAAGACATTCTCACTCTGTTGCCCAGGCTAGAGTGCTGTGGCATTAACCTAGTTCACAGCATCCTCAAATGCCTGGGTTCAAGCAATCCTCTTGCCTCAGCCTCCCAAGTACCTGGGACTGCAGGCACTCACCACAACACCTGGATAATTTTTCTATTTTCAGTAGAAATGGGGTCTCGCTCTTGCTGAGACTGGTCTTGAACCCCTGAGCTCAAGTGATCCTCCCACTTTCTACTTCGGCCTCCCAGAGTGCTAGGATTACAGGCAGGAGCCACCATGCCCGGCTCTTTGTAACCCTTTTTTAAGTGTACAATTCAATGATACTAAGTACATTCATAATGCTGGGCAGCATGCCCACTGTCCATCTCCAGAAGGGCTCCATCTCCCCCAACTGAAACTCTGTACCCATTAAACCAAGGTGACCAGACCTCCCGCTTTTGGCAGGACAGTCCCAATTTTTTACAATTTGTCCTACATCCTGCAGCATTTTTAAAAAGTCCCAATTTTTGGAAAGAATGCATGACAAACTAGGGAACAGCAGGAGAATGGGAAGGGAATATATCAGCTGCTGAAAAGGTTAATGTAATTCCATTTGGGAAAGAAGAGGTTAATGTAACTTCATTTGGAAATGAAAAGGCTAATGTAAACTCCCTACTCCCCTCCTGGGCAAGGTATCAGAAGGAGACTGGCTCCCTCCCTTGCTTCTAGGCAGGAAATGATTAGCTCATAAGGAGCCAAACTGTCTGGAACAAACAAGTAGCCCCCCCTCCAGAGTAAGGTGACCAGACATCCCACTTTTGGTGGGACAGTCCTGATTTTTAACAATTTGTCCTGCAGTGTTTTAAAAAAGCCCCAGTTTTTGGAAAGAATGCACAACAAGCTAGGGAACATGGGAGAACAGGAAGGGAATATACGGTTTTGGCTGCCATGTGGCTATTTTGCCAGGATATACGTTTTATATTATTTTTGTTAATTTTATAACCTTAAACTTTAATAATAACAAATAATTGTTGAGAACTGATTATCAAGAACTGCTTATCAAAGTTTGCATTGTTGTCAGGCCCCGCCCCCCCCCATGGTGTCCCGCTTTACCAATGTTAAAATCTGGTCACCTTACCATTAAACAGTATTCCCCATTTCCTCTTCCCAGCCTGGCAACCTCCATTCTACTTCCCATCTCTGAATTGGACAGTTCTTAGAACCTCAGATGAGTGAAACCATATACCATTTGTCATTTTGTATCTGGCTAGTTTCACTGAGCATAACGTCTTCAAGGTTCACTCCTATTATGGCATGTGGTAGGATTTCCTTCCTTTTTAAGGTGAATAATATTCGGTTGTATGTATATGGAACCTTTGTTCATCCCTTTAGCCACTGATGGACATTTAAGTTGTTTGTGCCTTTTGGCTATTGCCAATTGTGCTGCTAACAACATGGGTGTACAAACATCTGTTGGAGTCCCTGCTTTCCATCCTTTAGGTATACACCCAGAATTGCAGTTGCTGAGTCTCTCGTAAGTCTGTTGACTTGTTTGAGGACCCTCCATACTGATTGCTTTGTGTCCATTTTGCGTTTGTCTCCCACCTGACTGCCAGAGAAGTGCTGCTTTTATACCTTTGGCCCCACAGTCCTCCCCAGCAGCCGGTCTGGCACAGTGGACACTCTGAGTGTTTATTACATTGGCTGAAACAACTAAGGAATCCCCTTATTCCAGTCCTAGAGAACTCGTCCCAAAAAGCAAGAATTTATGTGAGAGGACTCAAGATATCATTTCATTTCCTAACTGCCACTTAATCTCACATGACAAAGTGAAGAGAAGGAGAACAGGAGAGAGAGAAGCTGAAGCTGTCTGTGATTAAACTGAAGGACAGGAGACGAGGCTGTGTCAGGGCTGGGGACTGGGTTCTATCGGCACCCTTCTTGTCAGGGTCCCTGGATTTTGCCCCTCTCTGACTACTGTCCTTTTAAGCGTAAGGAAGTGTGTAAAGAAGTGTATCCTCACAATCTAAGGTTCATTCTTCTGGCAAGCCCTTCTGTGTACCAGGCCTGTGCTGTGCCCAGGGGATATCAGGGCATGAAGTACAACTTCTGCTGTCCTAAGGATGGGTAAGCAGCAAGGGCTACAGGAGTTCTTGGGCAGGGGGTGCTTGGGGGAGTGGGGAGGATGTCTAAGCAAGGTGAGGAAGGTTGGAGGAGGTGTGCCACCCAGGAAGGGGCAGTGGCTAGTAAGGAGGCTGTTCTAGGGTGCAGTGCGATCTGTGTGAGCCTCAGGGGCGGAGAGGGCCACCCCGCCGCAGTATCCTTACCACTGACAGGTCCTCCACAAATCTCTCCATGCTATAAGGCTGATGTGCAAGCGAAGCCATAAAAGAAGTTAGTTCTACAGTAGGGATGTAATGTAGTATAGCATTTGTTGAATAGCCTAATATTTTTAAAAAGCTTCATAATCACTTTGGACTCGTACATATAGCTTTGTAATGTAAAGGTCATTAAAAAGGTTCAGTTACATTTGACTTCATATTAGGGGAGAACATATGTGCGGAGGGCAGTGGGCCCCAATATGTGCATTCTTTCAGGCCTCAAGGTGTATTCTTCAAAAAACTGTCAAGGGCCTGCAGTAGGAAGGAGGGTGGGCTAACCGTGGGTGTCGGGAAAATGAGACCGCACAGAAGGCTTGATGCAAGGGGCCAAATCATGGAAGGACTTTGCTCAGGGATTTGACTAAGGCCTGAAAAAGATGAGGGACAATGAAAACTTGTCAGCAGAAGAGCGACATATGTCAAATTTTGGCTTAAGAAGGTTATGCTGGCTGAGTGCAGTGGCTCACCCCTGTAATCCTAGCACTTTAGGAGGCCAAGGCAGGAGGATCACTTAAGGCTAGAAGTTTGAGACCAGCCTGAGCAAGAGCGAGACCCCATCTCTATGAAAAATACAAAGATTAGCTGGGTGTAGTGGTGCTTAAACTATGCCTAGAGTCCCAGTTACTTGAGAGGCTGAGGTGGGAGGACCATTTGAGCCCAGGAGTTTGAGGTTGCAGTGGGCTGTGATAATGCCACTTCTTTTTTTTTTTTTTGAGACAGAGCCTCAAGCTGTCCCCCTGGGTAGAGTGCCGTGGCATTATAACTCACAGCAACCTCTAACTCCTGGGCTCAAGCGAGTCTCCTGCCTCCGCCTCCCAAGTAGCTGGGACCACAGGCACCAGCCACAACACCCGGCTATTTTTTGGTTGCAGCCGTCATTGTTGTTTGGCAGGTCTGGGCTGGGGATTCGAACCTGCCACCTTAGGTGTACATGGCTGGCGCCTTAGCCGGTTGAGCTATAGGCGCCGAGCCGATAATGCCACTTCTAATATAGCCTGTGTGACAGAGTGAGACCCTGTCTCAAAAATAAAAAAAGGAGGTCATTCTATGTGGAAAGTGAATGGGATGAAGACAGATTCCCAGACAGTAGAGAGAACTATATCCATTCACTGAGCACTTACCACACTGAAGGCACCTCAGTGGGCACCTGGCTTATTACTTACCTTAGGAACACTCTTGAGTCACCAAAGGGTCCAGCAGAGGAGTAACACTGTGCGTTCCCAATTTCCCTCTCCACAGAAGCTGTCTGGGAGTGATGATGGCCTCGCCAGGGCTGTTGTGGGGCTTTGCAGTGGGTGTGAGGATGTGGTGCCTCTTGCCCAATGCGGAGGTTACTTGGAGCCAAAGAGGAGCTGGGGGGCCAAAACCAAGGTAGTGCCAGGAGGCTGTTGATAGATCCACATGGGCCAGTAAGCAGAGAGAGCTGTTACACTCAGTGGGTTGGGGACTGGAGGCAGCTTTCTGGGTGGTACCCAGGGCTGCTGGCACGGGTGGGCCAGCGCCAGTGCAAGCACCAGACGGGACGCAGATGGGCCCTGCGCTGACGCTGCCATCCAGATAAGCAACCAGTCTGCCTCTCACATCTCCACTCCTAGATTCTGGTTTTCCTTTCTCAACTGGACCATTGCAGGGGCCTTCCGTTCTTGGTCTGCCCCACATGTGGCAGTCTGAGCATGTCATTCCAATTGTGTAAAATAAATAAATAAATAAACTCTTTAATAGCTCCTCATTCCCTGTAGAAAACTCAGTGAGGAAAAAGTGACTTGTTATTTTTTTATCTTGCATTTATGAAATTACTGAAGAAAATGAAACGTTTTCCTCTTTGTCCCAAATTAGTTTTGATATATACCGTATAGTGGGTAGTCATAGATATCAAGTGAATCGGCTCGGCGCCTATAGCTCAACCGGCTAAGGCGCCAGCCACATACACCTAAGGTGGTGGGTTCGAATCCTCAGCCCGGACCCGCCAAACAACAATGACGGCTGCAACCAAAAAATAGCTGGGCGTTGTGGCGGGTGCCTGTGGTCCCAGCTACTTGGGAGGCAGAAGCAAGAGACTTGCTTGA
>CAUYTI010093484.1:0-31501 GCA_963575145.1 Galago senegalensis
TTTAGTGAATTTAATTATGATGTGCCTGGGGTATGTCTTGTTCGGGTTGAGTTGTGCTGGGGTTCTGAAAATATCTGCTATCTGAAATTCTGGATCTCTTGGCATGTCTGGGAAATTCTCTTTCAAAATGTCATGAAGAAGAGCCTCTGTGTTTTGTGAGTCAACTTCATCACTTTCAGGGATTCCTATAAGGTGAATATTAGTTTTCTTCAAATTATTCCAGAGCTCTTTAAGAGAAAGATCCATTCTTGTTTTTCTTTTTTCTTTTTTTTCATTTTTGCGCTCTTGGACTTGTTCAAAGGCTTTGTTTTTAATGTCAGAGATCCTTTCTTCAGTTTGTTCCACTCTGTTATGAAGAGATTTCACCATGTTTTTCAAATCTTTGAGGTTTGCTACCTCTTGTCTCAATGTTTGAAAGTCTTTGAACATTTTATTTTTGAAATCCTTGAATTCCTGAGTCATCTTTTGAATCATTTCTTGGAACATCTTTTGAATAATTTGTTAAGACATTTTTTTCAATCATTTCTTTAAATTTAAGCTCTTTTCTTTCTTCCATTCTTTTAATCATGTTTACTATCCACATTCTGAACTCAATATCTGTCATCTCAGCCATCTCTTTATGGGTTAAATCTTCAGATACCTCTGCTACATCCTTCCTTGTGGGCATTGCTCTACTTTGTTTTTTCCTACTACCAGAGTTTTTCTGCTGGCTCCACCCCATGGTAGATTTACTGGGCCTGGTTAGGTGAGGTGGTAGTAGGAAGTTGGGTTGGGGGCTCTGGGAATGATATTTTGCTGGCCTTTTTGGGCAAAGGCTGGGACTACTGTCTGTATCTTTTTCCCTAGAACTTTGTCAAAGATGCAAATATTGCTACGGTCTGAGGGCCTAGAGGTCTGCTTGTCTCTATCTTATTTACAGTTGGTATCTGTTCTACCTTAGAAAATCAATTACTCTGCATTAAGATCAGCTGTTGAGAAATAAGAGTGATTAAGTCACCCCTCCCCTTACTGGTGATGTTTGGGAAAGGAAAACCACACTTTCCCTCAACCACACCTTCAGAGTATCACTTTAGATAGTTCTCAGGTGATTGACCCAATTCAAATGATATGAGACAAGTGTCACAGTTAACACAATTCTCAGGTGGGGGAGTTTGAGAGGTCTCTGGAAACTGTACAGCAGGTATCTTCTGGAAGGGCAGGTATGACCTGCTCCAGTGTTCTATGGGGTCAGAGAGACCTGCCCAGCAAATCAAGTATTCTAGGGAGGTTGATGCCTCCTATCCCCCCTTTTACCTTTGTCACACCCAGTCACTAGAGACCCTGGAGGGCTGTAACCTAGTTGCCCAAAAAGCGAGTGTGGCAGGGCTCTGTGTCTGCCAAAATCAAAGTGGAGGCAGTGCCAGCTCCACTCAGTTACTGCTCTTCAACCCCCACCAGCAAAGGGAACTGAGGTTTGACTATCTTATTCACTCTGTAATAACTGGAGAATTTTCCACCTAAGGACAATTTGGGCCAGAGAAAAACCCAAGAGCATCAGAGATTCTCCCTCAACCACCAGTTAATTTGCCCAAATCAAGAGATCTAAACCTGTTGACCAAGTCAGGACCCACTCCCTGGTTGAAAAGATCACAAGGTCTCTAGCAAGTAATTAATAAAAGTCTACTGGTGGTATAAGTGTGGGTCACTCTGTTGCTCTGAGGAGTCTGAAAGGCCTTTTCAGTGGATAATCTGGAGTAAGGAGGTTGATGTATTTTCCCCTCCTTACTCACCCTTAGCCACTGGACTCTGGTAACTTCAGTCTCAGTTAACCCCACCAATAGTTTCTGTTGACCCAGACTCTGTAACCCAGTCCTATCCAATGGGCAAGTGAGTCAGGGTTTTCTGTCTACCAGAGTCCAGGTAAAGTCAATGAGTTCATCAGGGTTTTGTGCCTGACAGAGTCCCAGTAATGTCAATGCCTTCTCCACTTGGTGACCACTCTTTGTGGCCAGCCTGCAGGAATAGTTGTAGCCTATCAGCCTCAGGCACTCAATGGGAGATGTAGAATATTCCACTTTGGTTCAATCTAAGCCTGGAATTTTTTTTTTTTGAAGTCGTGGTTTGCCTTGGTGGGGAGGATGTGTGTTTATCTATCTCTTCTCTCAGTTCAGCTCTCTACCTTCAGGTTTGTTGGGTTCTTCCGGTAGTTGTCTCTCTCCCTGAACTGACGTTTATGTTGAAAGCTATCTCTAGTCGGTTCTTATCCGCTATTCCTCCAAATTCTTATTGAATGTGAAAATTTTAATTAGGGAAGATTTAGCAAAGTACAAAATACATTGAAACAAGGCAGACAAATAAAAAGACTAAAATGCTACCAGACATACAAGCACTCCAGTGCCCAGACACTCAGCCACCTGTAAACAAACAGACAAAGAAGTAAACAGAGCAACAGACAAACCAATCAACTAAGAGATCAAAAATGAAAGAAGGGAGAAAGAAAAAGGAAAAAAAAATAGTGATAATAAAGATAACCACAGAAATGTTGGTCATAAAATGAAAGAGCAAACAAATAGGAAAGCAAACAATTCAAGAAGAGAAAGCATCAAAATATATATATGAGAAAAAGGAAAAACAAGGAAAAGGAGGGCACCACTAGTACTTTTTTTAAAAAATATATACAAACAAGTCTCTTTTTCAAAGCAGTGGGGTTCCAGTTTATAAATATATATGTAATTATGCTGCAGTATATTTTCTAGACAACAGCTTGCACTGTGAGTGGTCCCTATGCTAATACCAAAAATAAGAGAAAATAGGAATGGAGAATCTTTGCTGGCAGGATGCCAGATTCTCCCTACAACAGTTCCCTCAGAGTGTTTGGCGTCTTTGATTAACTTCAGATGCCAGATAGCTCACTGCAGATCAGATTGAGTTCTCCATACTTCTCGGGGAGGTGTTATGGAGACACCATTTTGGAGGTTTTCCTTTACATCTGGTTCCCGTCTGGCTGCCCGCTCCTATCTGTTCTCTGAACTTTGGACACAAGATCGCACTTTGCCAGACTTTCACTTAACTCCTAATTTCCCCTTGAATAGAAGACCACTGTGGTCCGAGGGAAAAATGCTGGGGCACCACTTTTGTAGTCCGTGTTCAGTTTGTTTCCAGAGTGGGAGGGGCTACAGCCACAGCCACAGCTACTGCTGCCCATAGCAGCAGGACATTCAAAAGATTTTTCAGTGTTTGTAGGAAGGGAACCAATTCCATGCATTCAACTCCTGGTTTCCTCTCAAACAAATTTGTGTGGTCTGAGGGAAAAGAGCTAGAGGGCTCCTTTTGCCCTCAGAATTTAGTTTATTTCTGATGGGGGAGGGGCTATAACTGCTGCCACTGCAGCACGTTCAAAAGACTCTTCAGTGATTGCAGGACGGAAACCGATTCACCCTGCTGGTAGCCACATCAGTGCAGCTCCAACAGACTTCCAAAATTATAGGATGAATTGGTTCCCATGCAGAGTCCCTTCCCCTTGAGTTTCTGTCTGAAATCCTGGATCCCTGACACCCCAAACTGGGTCCAAATGTCTCCCATTTCTGGCCGCCAAATTCCGCCTAGGAATCCACGCCTCACCACACTCTCTGCTAGACACACAAACTCCCCGCGAATTGGGCACAGGAGCCTTTCTTTGGGGAGGGGTTGGTTTCTGTGTCTCAGGAAGCAAGCCGCAGACCTGGCGCTGCAGGTCACAGATGGCGCCTTTCAGCTGCTGCGCTGAGTTTTTCTGGCTGACACTGTAGTTCTGGGCTAAACTTCCAATCCAGCAATTCACCTCTTTGCTGCTTGCCCTGTGCTGCTTATCCGCACAAGGAGTTCACACAGAAGAGATCCAATAAGTCCACTCTCACCTGAAACCACCAGGAGAGTTGACTCAGTGATGCATCTCCTCTGCCATCTTGCTCCACCTCCTCTCAGCTATTCTAACTTTCCATAAATCAGGTTGTGATAGATAGCCATAAATACCTGGAGAAGGTGGTGCAAAACCACTTTATTTCCACAAAAACTTCTTTGAAGAGGAGTAAATTATATCAGTAGAATTTCTATAAAGACTAAGATGAATGGAACCAAATGTTTCCATCTCATAGACTAAATGTCTCTAGTCAGTTACAGATACAAGTTTGGTTTCTCTCAAAGCATATAAATAAGAGCCTTGACATTTTAACCAGTGAATACAATCAACAATATTAGTAAACACATGTAATTTACACTAAGTCAAATGGGGCAATAATGCATGTTTTTTTTTCAAAATTAATTTAATAAAAGTCATTGTAGTTAGTAAATACTTTTCATGAGGACTAGAATTATTCCTTAAACTAGCCCACTGTTGTAAGCGAAAAGATAAGTAATGACATTCTAGGCCTAAACATATCAGTGGTCCCATGGCTCCATTGTAATAATTGGAGAGGACTGTCCCCTCTTCTTCTGGCTTAAAGGGACCTTGATCATCATATAGTCCAGGGAGCTATGAACTTTCATTCACATAAATAGAAATTGATAGTTCAAACCATGAGACTCCTCTTTACAATGGTGGGTTAGGAATGTAACTTCAATAAGTATAATTTTGTTGTGCACTTACCTGTGTATAAAGTATGGCTATCATTGAAAGAAACAAGGCTTAAGAAGTCACTGGTTGATGGCTCACCGTCATAGTTTTCCTCCCTTCCTGGTGTAGTTGAGAGATTACTCTCCATGTTACTGGTGGAGGGGAGTACTGGTTTCTTTGCATTCTCTGACTGGATCTGGGGATAAACTGGTTTCTCTGTTCCTCCAGGGAAAGAGATGACATCCTCATAGTCAGATTCATCTTTTGTCTTCCCTATTCCTGTTGGCGGGGGCATGGTGTCATGTCACAGTTTGATGTGTTTGTCTGAGAACCAAAATTCATTGTTTTCTGTGGAGAGAAGAGCATACCATCTACCACAATGCACCTCTATAACCAAAAACTATTTGTTTTTCAATATGTCTTTGTAATACACCAGCTGATTAATGGCTGGTGGTATTGTTTTTACACAGAATTTATCAGAAGAAGCCTTTCCTTCCTTATTCAAATCTAAAAAAATTAAAGTAAATGGAGCTGAGTATATTATACTATAGGGAGTAGAATTATATCCTATTTCCCCTTTCTGTTTTAAGAGCATATCTTTTTAAACTTCCATTTCAGGAAGAACCGGAAACACAAATCCAGATTTATCATTGGTCTTCCTTGTGATAGGTTCCTTTTACACTGATTGAACAGTATTACAGTCCATATAAAACATCATGTCCTTTAAAGTGGAAGGGATAATGAGAATTGTAATCATAGCCCCCCACTGTTTTAATACATCTTTTCCCCACAGAATAAGTGTAATAGGAGCAGCATAGTTTTAATTATAGACTGCTTGTCATCAGGGCTTTGACAAGTTAAAGTTTCCACATTCTGCTCTAGTTTAGACATAGTTCCTAACCCTGTAAAATTTACTTAAACTCTTTTTTTTTTTTTTTACAATAAGATTGCCAATCAAAGTTAGCAATAATGGAAACATTAGCTCCAGTATTAACAAGCTTTCAATTTCAATTTCACCTTGAAATGAAAACTTACTCTGTGGTCTAGAATCATTAAGAAAAGTATGCAGAAAAACATGAGTCCTTGTACTTCCAAAACCTCCTATAATATCAAATGGAGCAGACTTCCCCTTAAAATAGGGAAGCAATAACAATTGAGCACTATGTCTCCTAAGGTTAGCACTATAGGTTAAGACACAGAAACCATAGCATAAACTTATCCTTCATAATGAGATTCAATGAGTCCAAGGTGATCAAACAATCCTGTAGTTGGACAGCTACTTCTACCACTAATTAGACAACAATATCTATAGGAATGGGGCCATAAACTCCCATAGCTTAAGTATAGATAGTATCTCTGGGTGTAAGTGTTGTTTCCTATACTATGGGAAGAGCTAAAGTAGCACTGTCAGGAGTAGCATGAAAGATCAGTAACAAAGGTCTTAGCTGGACACTGATGTAAAATAACATCAGCAGATTTAGTCTCAGGCATTGTAATGTTATGAGTAGCTGGGACAAGAGTCTCTTGCAGAGTGGAAAAACCATTAGACTTTAAGATGTCAAGGTTTTGGGTGATGGCTGAACTGGAGGTGCCATTGCTCCCCTGGCTACTGGAAAAAAATTGGCTAATTTACCCTTTTTGTTCTCCTGGCAATGTTGGAGTTTTTTGGCTCCTTGGGAGGGATCACATTGCCATCTTTATCATTAATAGACAATAGTCCTATGTCTGCCTTTTTTGAAATGGTGGCACAGACCAAGTAGTAAATGTGGGGTCTTTTTCTTTTCTGTCTATATTATAATCCTTTCTTACATGTCCACTTTTGCCACATTTATAACATTTTGGATTGTGGCTTTTGAGAGCAGCATTCATATGAGCCCCAATCTGAACTCTTATAAGACCTTCTTGGAAAGAGGAGGTGCCAAAATTTTTAGAAGCTGTAATAAATTTCTCAATCAAGGCATTTATTTCATGCCTAATGGGTGCCAATACCCATTGGCAATCATCTTTAGCATTACCAAAAGCCTAAGATAATGATAACATATCTTGTGTCTAAGATAATGATAACATATTTTGTGCTGGGTCCAGGAATTGCTCACCTATGGAAGTGAGAAATTTAGCAAGAAATTCAGCATATAGCATAGTAGGACATTGAATAATTTTTATAAACTATTTTTCTTCTCCAGGGGCATCAGGTTGGGCCCAGACTTGGAGACAAATATTCATTATTTCTAATAAACATTAACAAGAATTTCAAGTTGTCTATCTTGTTGTCTAAAATCTTCTGTACCTGTCTGTTGGTGGTATAGTAAACCATGGTTATAATCAGTACAAGTGATGGCTTCCTTTTTCCACCAAGAATCAAAAAGTAAATATCATGTGTAAGCACTTTCTCTGCTAATCTTTCCCAATCCCTGGGTGTAAGATAAGGATCACCACAATAAGAATGTAAAAGCCCTTGACTGCATAGGGTGTTTGAACTATAAGACAGAACTACATCTTTAAGAATCTCCTGCTCCCACGCTTCATGCCATGCATGTGCAAAAGGCATAATTGGGACTAATTTGTAAGAACTCAAAGATGGTGGGGTAAAGTAGAAGAGTTACAAGGAACTTCTAATTCATTTGGCAACCTAGTGTTTTTAGAGTTGGGATAAATGACCCTTTTCATGTGGGAGGACTTGTCTGTCCAATATTCAACAACTGGAAGTTGAAATGCAGAAGGTGGAGACTGCTGCTTTATTGGGAGAGTAGGTTTGCTTATCTTCAAAGATGGAGGATGTAATATCAATGGCTTAGGGGCTTCTGCTGTTGAGGGAAGAAGTACTAAGAGTGGAGTTTGAAGGGGAAAAAACTGAGAAGTAGGTAGTGGAGAAAAAGTTGGAGGAATAACATAGGACAGAATTACCATATCTAAAAGAGGTTCAGGAGGTGCAGAAGGCTGTCTTAGCCTTTTCCACCATGTCATAACATTCTTTGTTGAAACTTTTAAGTCCAATCATTTTATCCTATAAAGAGTGTGCAGTGGGGGACAGAGACAAAACATTAATGGCATTTTCATTGTCCCCTTGTGAAGAACACTCATCTAAGGAGTTCTCTGTCTTATCAACTCTCTCTTTCTCATTATGATTAAGGGTTGAATTCTCAGTTTTATGTGAGATAGATAGGAAGCTTAATAAGATCTGCCTCAACTCCGGCCATATCATGGGAAGTAGAAGGCTTAGGAAATTTACTCTTGCTGCCTACAAAAGACTGTAAAGATAATTAACCAAATGAAAAATGCCCAAATATCTTTATCAATAATATTGCCTTGCTAATGATGGTGCTTCATTTCTTCACCAACTTTCTCCCAAACAGTTAAATGTAATTGATTATGTGAATCAGGTTTAAATCAATGGCAACAATTTTTATGGTGGCAAATAAATGGTGAAAATAGTCTTAATTGAAATTCCCATGGTATTTAAAAGAGTTCTAAGCAACTGAATGTATTCATCCTCAACAACTGAGTATAGTTTACCCATGATGAATGATCCCTTTTTCTAATTTTCCTGTCTAAAGTCTGAGAATTTTGAAGCTCAGAAACCCTCTGGATTCTGAAAGTACTGGTTTCACTAACATTAAGGTCGGTGAGCATAAGCTCCCTGAACAATTTGAACAGGTCATCTGTCCAGCTGTATTATCCTGCTCATGGGAATAGTTGTTGGTGTTCTTCAGGGCCCTTTTCACTGATGCAGAGAAAGAAAACCACAGATAGAATGATTGGCGTCAAGGGAGGTTGAGGCTTAGTATGGTACTCCAACCCTGTCCAACTTTAGTGATTATCTTATATACTCTCAAACATTCAGTAAGAGTTCATTACAGGTAAAAAGAAGTGAAGTAAGATTTGGAAACTGCCATTAAGATTACAATTCAGCAAAATCTCTGCTGAACACATATTCAATTGTTGTTTTTTGGAGTTAAAACATAAGCGAACCAGGTTGTCTGCTCTTGGTAGCCGATTCTCCCTACACCAAAATGAGTGACTATAATGTTAATGAGGGGAGAGGAGCAGAGTGCAGCAGCCCCCCTTCCCCTACATGTGTTCAAGCTTCCATCTGAGACCCAGGTCTGGCCCTTTAGTTTATTTATTTGTGAGAACTAAAAATGAATCTGCATTTCTGCAGGTCTAGGCAAGTTCTTAGAGAAAAAAAATTCCATCTTATAACTATTTTTCATGGGGAGCACATAAAGCTAAACTGCCATGACTTAGTGGGGGGTACTGCACCCCTACAGATAACAATTGAATAATGCTTTGGAATGAAAATAGGTTTGGGGATTCCTGGGTTGAGTAGGAACCCTTTGGAATGAAAGTAGGTTTGGGGATTTCTGCCTTGTAAAGAGCCCATGGGTTGAATTATAGCATTTATTCACTTTAAGTCAGTCAGCATTCTCTATTTAGTTGACTTCTTCTTAATTACAAAAATCGACCTGTTCCATTCACTTGTGGTTGGTTCTATATGGCCAGACTGTAATTGTTCTTTAACTAACTGATGTAGCCCTTCAAGTTTTTGCAGAGGAAGGGGCCACTGTTCCACCTAAACTGGGTATCTCTTTTCTATTGCAAATCAAGGGTGGAATGCTTCTCAGTGACCCCTAGAAAAAAATTCTCTACCAAAGATGGCTTTTCTAAGCCGGTTTTTTTTTTTTTTAAACAACATCAGACTCACTCTTTAAACTGGGCTGCATAGGGTCTAGCCACATGTTAAGTATGATATTTTGTTAAAGTTAGAAATAGTGTGAACAGTAAGCACTGTTGCACACTGTTTCAATAAAACTCTACTCCAGAGGGTAATTTCAATAGGAGAAATAAATGGATGAATAATGGCAACTTGGCCATAGGATCTCTTACAATTTAAAGTTACAGTACTCTATTCAATATTAGATATTCTCCCAAGCACATTGAATGTGACTTTTAGTTTAATTTTAGGCCATGTTTCTGGCCACATATGAGAAGCAGTGATGGATACATCAGTCCCAGTTTCTACCAGAACTTTAATCTAATTATCTTTAAAAGTGACATCACATTGGGAATGAGAGTCACTTAAGAAAGTATGCCAAAAGATTTGTTTACCTATGTTTACAAAGCCTCATTCTTGTGTTACCAGAGTGGCTTTGCCTTTATGATAAGGGTAAATTAAGATCTGAGTCACACGCTGTCCTGCAATTAATTGAACATCTTTTGTGGCTGAAGCTACTACCAAATTTCTCCTTTATAATCTCCATTAATTACTCCAGGATGGACTGATAGTCCTTCCATTACAAGAATGCTTCTTCCTAGAATTAAGTCTATTTTTCCCTCAGGAATGGGGGCATAAACTCCACTAGGTAGTTTTATTTTATTTTATTTTTTGTCGTTCCCCACTACATAAATTAACACCTGATAATAAAGTTAGATCTAATGCCGCACTTCCTTGACTGACATGAAATAAATCTTGAACATGCATTTTAATCTGTGGTTTGATTTCTAGATTATTGAATTTGTCCCCTGATCTTTTAAATTTAATTGTTGTTCAGAAGTAATTACTGAGGGGATTTTGTGTTCTTTGACTGTGGGCCTCAGACTAGGCCTGCTTACCCGTTTCCCTGGTTCTCAGAGTGGTTATTTTTACTTCCTTGTTCTCTGTAAGGACGGAGAATATTGCTGTTTTGTCTATCACAGGGAAGAACTCATTGGTCCAATGTTTTCACTTCCCACAGCATTGGCATACACTGGATGGTTCAGTCTCGCTTTTGCTTTTTTTACATTCTTTCTTGACATTATTGGTTTTTCCACAGTTAAAACACTTTTTATTCCCTGCATTACTTTGCAAGGCTGAGGCAATTGCTGTAGCTTGTAAAATAGCTTGAAAAGTGCCAGATCTTACTTCTCTGCAAGCACAAATATATTGTTTAGTGGTAGCATCTTCCTAATTTTAAGACCTGCTAGGGCTCATTTACATTCAATGTTTACATTTTCAAAGGCCACTTGCAAGAAGTATTTTACAAGCCTCTTCTCCTGAAATGGAACATTCAATTACTGTTTGAAAATGAGCAATGAAGTCTGAGAAATGTTCATTATTTCCTTATAATATTTTAGTGAATTGTTTAATGTCTCTTTTCTCATTAATAAGTTACCATGCTCGAATTGCTCTAAGGCACACATCTTTCACTTGCATTAATAGATTTGGGGTATATATAATTTGTTGTTCCAAGCCTCAAATTCTCCTGTCCCAGTTAATTCTTCAAAAGTGCCAGAGGGCAGATGCTCAAAATTATTATGTTAAGTCTTATATTTTAATTTCTCTATCCACCAAGACCTAAGTTGAAGAAACTGTACTGAACTCAAGGTGGTATGTACTAAGGTTTCCCAAGCCTGAAGAATAAGTAAACAATTTTCACAGAGTTCAGAAGCACTATGACATATGAAGCATTAGGACCATAAGCATACACTGCATCTTTCATAGTGTTTAGAAATTTAATTTCTATTGGAATATGAGAAATATGTACTCTTTCATGTCTTTATTCTCACAGTACAAGAAAGGTCATAGCATTCTCTGGAGCCAATGGGTATGCAGAGAGTAATGTAGAAATGGTGTCAGGAACATTATAGACCAGACTAAAAGCAGAAAAGTCAACTGGAAAATAGAATCTTGCAATATATTGAGAACTTGCCAGATCAGGCCAAACTGGGTATAATCAATGAGGTGCTATGTGATTCCCAGGACCATCCTGCCACTAAAAGGTTGTTAATGTGCAGTTGCAAGCAGTCTAAGAGGTTTGGGATGAGCTTTAGGAGGAGAAATGTAACAAGGGAGCTCAATAGCGTGACCCAAATACTTAGAATCTTTCTTTTCTATGACCTGAACACTTTTTTCTACATTTTGTAATTCTTCTCTCAGCATGTTTCTTAACTCTTCTCAATTTTCAGGTTTTGAGCTGTGAGTAACTCACTGATTCACAAAGTCAATGAGATCTTAATCAGAATTTTTGCCTTTTGTAGCTTCCTTGTTATAGTCACTAGACCAACAATCTTTGTTAGGGCTTTTCATAATTTTATCATAAAGTTGTTGTACATTCCCCTCTTGCTCCATATGAGGAGGAGAATGTGGAGGAAGATGGGTCTCCCATTTCTGAGCTGGACTGGAAAAGTTCATGGTGGCTAATTGTAAGTACTCCATACATCTTTGTGTATGGAGTCACCACGTAGATGCACTCTCTTCAGTGCCCTACCCACATTTTTCCATACTTTGTAATTAAATTAATTATTTATTTCAGGAGTAAACTAAGAACAATGTTCAGCAAACACCTGAAAAAATTCTCACAAAACCTTAATTTTGACAGTAATAACTGAAGAAAATAATGAGGTTTTCACAAAAGAAATATACTTTTCTTCTAAGGATTGAGAATTACTCATTTTTCTTATTAAATATTTGTAAATGCTAGGAGTACCATGTACTCACTGTCTGGCCAGAACCTCTAGTTTCAAATTCCATAGCTTAACTTAGGTGTGCACTGGTCAAGTGGGAGACAATCCCGAAGAAGTAGGATCTGCTGTCCTTGAGATGCTGATACTGCTCATTGATCCTGCCTATGACAAAAATTACGGTTGTGTGTTTTTCTCAAGTGAATAGTGATGCAGAATATAGGTTTGGTATTGAAATTGTGTAGAATGAAGAGATATAAGGACTTTAGATGGCATGTAGCAAACTTTTTTATTTTTTCACATCTTATATAGCCCATGGTGCATGTACACACAATTAAACAATAATCATACCATCACTTCAATGACGTGCTCTAAAAAATTAATCTTTCCATGGGGCTTGGTAGTCTACTGATCAAGATATATTCTTTCTTCTAACTAATCTATTCTTCTCAAACCATAATCATACTAAAGCAAATTGTCAACTTCTTAACCCACATATTGATAAACTGTGGAAAGTGCTGTGAGGGAGAAGGCTGCTTGTTTCCCTGTTTTATGAAGCCTAAAGCCATATGGAACTAGTAACATAATCTTGTACAATCACAATCTCCAGCCCCTGAGAAATATCAACGATGTGCTTAAATTCCTCAGCTTCCTGGCCAGCTTCAAAACAGAGGAATATTACATCCTGCATATCAGGCCAAAAGCCATGGGTTTCTGACGTTGAGCATCTTAGTTTGTAGAAAAACAAGTCTTTTAATACTGTTCACTCTCAGAAATGGCAGAGGCAAAGACATATATGCTTTTTGCCTATAAGTGAAAGAGACTTACTTCATTTATCACACTCAATAAAGTTCCTTGGTGTCCACAAATCACAGCAACCTCCAATTCCTGAGATGAGGTGATTTTCCTCTCTCAGCATCCCAAATACCTTGGATGACAGGTGAACAGTGAATTTACTCCTCATTATTACAGAGATTTACTTTATTTATTACACTCAATATAGTTGTCTGGCTTCTACAAATCACAAAAACCTTCAATAACGGGGCTTAGTTGATTTCTCCAAGCCTTCAGACTAGCCGGGTCTACATGTGCATGCCACAATGCTGAGCATGATTTTTTTTATTTTTAATCTCAGATCTAGTGTTGAAAATTTCCCCCTAAATTACATGTCAAATGGAAAAATTATTCTCTCATCAGGAATTTTTTTTTCCCTCCAATCCCTTTTAGTCAATACTTCAGATTGCACACAACTCTCAACCTTTGATACTTTGGATTCTTGTAGTCACTCTACACTGTACACAGAGTGAATTCTTGACTCAAGTCGAAATTTCACTCTTGAGAACTATAATTAACAACCTTTCTTTTTGTCTTGCTTGCTTTCTTGCTTTCTGTCTTCTTTCTATCTTTTTTAAATTATTTTTCATGAGGCAGTCTCTTACTCTCTCCCCAGGCAAGATTGTTCATGATCTCAGCCTTGTACACAATAACATCAAACCCTTTCGTTGAAGTGATATTCCAAATGATCCTGCTACTTCAACAGGAAGTATAGGTTAGGGATACAACATTTGACTACCTTTTCTATTTGAGTTGAAACCTGGTGGGAGATCAGGGCTGAGGTTGTCTTACTGATAGTCAGCCTTGTATAGAACACAGAGCTCATGGATTCTCTCCTGTTGGGATGCCCAGAGCATGGAAATAATGTAGTCATGTGTGAAATAAGTCATTGAGCTCCATTTAAGGAATGAGTTTATGGAGATTTTTAAGGATTGTCCTCAGGTCTCAGTGACACATGGGGAGTTTGTCAAGAGTGTTTTACATATCTGTGGTGGGAGATCACCACAACTAATCATGGGTCTCTTTTATCCTTATGAGGTTTCATTAGTCACTGTGTATTATATGTGTGATCCAACAACCTCTTAAATGTAAATTGTAGTCAAGAAGACAAATTTTACACACAAATAAGATTGCTGGAAATTTAAGGATAGGCTGATATTTCCCCTGGTCATTACAAATAACATCAGGTATGGAGTGCATTAGTGGACACAGTGCCTCTCCTGATTTCGAAAGGGTAATTTCAGTGAGACACCTATCCTCCAAAACAAACCTATTATAGATAAAGAAGTAAAACATCATGCAAAGTAAAACTGTGAATTGTGTGAAATAAAATTTAGGTCTATCAAATCATTGTTTGATCATTCGTCTTTCTTTCTTTCTTGTTCTGTAACATACCAGAGAAACACTAGGTAGAAACCATACTCTTACATGTGATTACAAATCCATGAATTGAAAAGGAAAGGATCAATTTTTGAATCACTTGGCCATGATTAAATATCAAAATTTAGGACACAAGAATTGAGTGTGGTGGAAATACCCTCAGACTTTGTAACAGTTGGAACCCAACAACAATCCTGGACAGCAAATACTCATGCTTAGCAGGAATAATATTAAGCTTGAATTTGATAAACCAGGGCAACACGCACTGTGATGTCATCCATGGTGATCATGTAGTGACTTCATCCTGGAATTTCCTGGGATCCAAGCTTCTGGACATAGATAATCAATGGACTTTTCTGCTCCAGATCTGATGTCCTGCAAGTGTTTGATCCAGCACATTTATTAGTCCACCATCCACAGACAGAAAAGTGATCTTCCATTTGTGCCTTATTTATTACATTAATGACTGAGATTCCAGTCACTAGGCCACACAACAATTGAAATTTTGTAATTCAGTGAGACTCAAGCTGCATTCCAGATGGAAAAATTGCATAGAGACACTTAAGTAGGATGTTCTTTGTCACTTTCTTTCTTTCTTTTTTTTTTTTTTCAGATACAGAGTTTCACTTTGTCACTCTGGTAAGACAGTTATGCCATCACAGTTCACAGAGTCCTTCATCTCCTGAGCTCAGGAGATTATTTTGCCTCATTCTCCTCAGTGGCTTGAACTACAGTTGACCACCTCAGTGTGTTGCTATTTTTTGTTACATGTTACCTGGGACCATTTTCAAAATCACCACAATCATTGTGAGCCAAACCTCAGACATCGAATTTTACAGACATCAAATTTTTAAAACTATGTTTTGTTGCCTGGAAAGATTCTGCATGCCTCTCAACTTGAAAATTCAGACATCACATTTTAGGACATTGATATTCTTCAAAATATGTTTTGTGGCCAGGGGTGATTCTGCAAGCCTCTCAACTTGGCAATTTTGGAGTCCCAGTCCATTGTGTTGTCTGAACTTTTGAATTGGAGACCAGCTTCATCACTAGTGACATTACCATCTCTCTAGAATAAAAAACAACAGGATGCAGTCTCCTGGCATAGAAGCTGAAGGAAAAGATCCACTTCAAGTGAACACTTGTAGTTTGCTGTGAACTATGATACGAGGGTACCAAATGCCCAAAACAAGACTCTGTATCAATAAATAAATGGAGAAAACCATTTGTACTGGAATTAATACCCATTTTTCTTTTCTTTTATACAGACAGAGACATATTCTGTTTATTGCACTCAGTAAATTTTTGTGGCATTTACAGATCACAGCAACCTTCAACATCTGAGCTTAGTTATTTCCTTCTCTGAAACCCTCAAGTAGCTGACACTACAGTTGCACACCGCAACAACTTGCTATTATTTTTATTTATGACCATGGATCTAGTGTTGAAAAATTTCCCCCAAATTACATGTCAACTGGAGAAATCATTCTCCCATAGGGAATTTTTTTTTCCTACAAACCCTGTTAGTCAAAATTACAGATTTTACATAACTCTGATCTTTGGTATCTGAGATTCTTTTCATCTCTCTAAACTTCCTAACCAGGGAATTCTTGACTTAAATCAGATTTTTGTGTGCACAAATATCCAAATTATACACTCCAATTTTTTATACACTTTTCAGTATGGGCCAATGTTCCTTTGCCCCAGTAAGTTCAAGACTGGGTAACAGATCTGTGGACAACCCCTTCCCATCATATCAACTGGCATGTGCTAAGGAACAAATGTCAAACGAATGTGTCTTGACTCATTTTTCACTCCTCCCTTGGGGGACCACAATAAATCTCCTCCTTTATGTAGCCCTATATTGCATCTGCCTACTGACCTTGCCTCATAATTTTGCTCTTAGAATCTGTACCTAGAAACTTTTTTTTTTCTTTCTTTCCTTCTTTCTTTCTTTCCTTCTTTCTTTCTTTCTTCCTTCCTTTCTTTCTTTCTTAAGACCAACTCTCACTTTGTTCCCCAGGCTAGATTGTCCATGACCTTTGACAGGTATCTTGAAAGTGTTTGATCTGGGACATTTCTTATCCCTTCATCCACAAACAGAGAAGTGATATCCTATTTGTGCCTTATTGCTTACATTAGTGTGTTAGAATCCAGTCACTAGACTGATACAAAAGTTTGTATTATGTACAGCTGTGACACTCAAGCTGCATTTCAAATGGTAAAACTGTGAAAAGACACTTAAGTAGGATACTCTTTTATTATTATTATGTTTTGAGCCAGAGTTTCACATTCTCATGCTTGGTAGAGAATTGTGCCATCATACCTCACAAAAACCTCCATCTTCTGGGCTCAGGCAATTATTTTGCCTCAGTCTCCCCAGTAGCTTGAACTACAGGCACCCATCACAATGCCTATCTATTTTATGTTGCAGATTGGCTAAGACTATTTTCAAACAAACCATCCTCATGGTCAGCCACCACTTCAGACATGGAAAATGGGATATTTTTCAAACTAGATTTTGTGACCAGGCATGGTTTTTCATGCCTCTCATCTTGGGAATTTGGGAGACATAATCAGTTGGATTGTTTGAGCTTCTGAATTGGAAACTAAACTCCACAATAATGAGATACCCATCTCTGAGGTATGAAAAAAGGCCAGATGCTATGAAGTCTCCTGGCATGCTGGCTGAGGAATACATTCACTTAACAAGAAAACTTGAAGTTTCGTGTGAGTTATCATACCAGTGTACTCTACTAAATGTAACAAAACAAGACTCTACTTTTATTAATAAGTGAAGAAAAATAGTTGTATTGGAGTTAATCCTCATTTTTATTTATTTTCATACAGACCAAGACTTACTTTATTTATCACACTCAGTAAAGTTCTGTGGCATCTACAGATCACAGAAAGCTCCAACTCCTGGGCTTAGGTGATTTTCTTTCAGCCTCCTGAGTAGCTGGGAGGACAGAGGCATGTCACAATGCCTGGCTATTGTTTTTACCTGTGAAGACGAATCTAGTGTTGAAAATTATCCCCTAGTTTAGAAGTCAACTGGACAAATTATTCTCTCATAGGGAAATTTTTTTTTCCTATAACACCTATTGTTCAAGAATTCTGATTTTACACACCTCTAACCCTTTGGTATCTTCAATACTTATAGTCACTCTAAACTTCCCACACATTGAATTTTTGACTCAAGTCAGTTTTTTAATGCACCCTAAAATTTCTAGATTATACACTCCACACTTTCTGTTGCCCTTTTCAATCTTGGCAATATTATCTTGCCCAAATAGTTAAAGACCAGTGACCAGTCATCTCTGGACAACCCCTACCTATGTGGTCAACTGGCAGTCTCCTAAAGAACCAAAGTAAATTGAATTTTCCTGACTCATTGTTCCCTCCTCCCCCAGTGAACCACAATAATTCTCCTTTCTATATTACAAGATTGGATCTGCCTACTGAATTTCCTCATGATCACTCTTGGAAACTGTAGCTAGAAAAGTATCTTTCTTCCTTTCCTTTCCTTTTTTTCTTTTGTTCATTCTATCTTTCTTTCATTATTATTCATGAGACTGAATCCCCAGGCTAAATTCTCCATGACTTCATCATGGCGCATAGTGACATCTAAGTCTTCTGTTGGACAAAATTCATACTTTATTTGGGACTTCTGCAAATTCTCTGTTCTCATTTTGCCTAAATGGATTTGTGTTACATTTAATCATTAAAAAAACTTTTGCAGGTAAAACAACAAATGAGCAGAATGCTGCTGTGCTTTTGCCTATGGCAGCAGTACAAATCAATAATTAGAAAGAGAGAAATGAAGGGGCACAGCCCCCACACTCAGAATTAGTAGTTTGGTGTCATGTGCTCACCTGGAAACATGGCCCTAAGATGGAATCTCCTTACTCTAAGGACATGCCTGGGGCTATTGATAAGGAGAAAACTACAGTTCACAGAAAGAAATGTGCCAAAAGGCCATTCTGGGTTTTAGCTGGGGAATTAATACTTGTTGAGGCAGTGGGCTGTGTATTTTGTTCCTTTTTGAGTAAAAAGGAACAAAATAGATGCCAGTTTTAGTATAAGGAAATGGACTACCAGTATAGACAGCGTGACTCCCTTGTGGTTTACCCCTAAGCAAAATGTTCTCAATTTTATCAATGTATACATGCTCAACAGGAATTGTGCTGAAATGGAATTTTTATTTCAGTTTCCATGATTTCACTTCATTTTATTAACTGTTCATTATTTCAAAATTTTATCACGTCTTATAGCATATAAGAGGATCACTAAAGATAGGTAGTTAGTGAGTGCCTGGTCTCCTCTTCATGCTATTCATATCATATCCAGTGATTTCCTCTATATCACTGATCAGTTAGCCCCAAGAAGAGCAACACGGAGATTTTCTGAATGTAGAATCTAAATGTCTTAACACAATAACTAAGAAAATGACATGAAGTCTTTGTTAATTAGTTTGATGAAAATACTTCAAATTGTTTATAAAAACAGCACACTGTACACCATCACTCTATTAAGGTACACAGCTATGATTTAATAAAAAATAAATGAATAAATAAATAAATATTCTGTGGCATCCACAGATCACAGCAATCTCCAAATCCTGGACTTAGATAATTTTCTTCTCTGAACCTCCCAAGTAACTGGGAGCACAAGTGCAAGGCATAATGTCTGGGTGTTATTTTTACTTTTGACCACAGATTTAGTGTTGAAAATTATCTCCTAGTTTAGAGGTCAATTGGAGAAATTATTTTCTTATAGGAAATTTTTTTTCCTACAACATCTATTAGTCAAGACTTCAAATTTTATAAAACTCTGACCCTACGGTATCTTATATTCTTATACACATTCAAACTTCACACAGTGAAATCTTGACTCAGTCATATTTTTTATGCACACTAAAATATGCAGATTACACACTCCCCCCCCTTCTGTTTCACTTTTAAATCTTGATCAATATTCCCTTGTCCCAGTTAGTCCAAGTCTAGGGACCAGATGTCTCTAGACACCCCTACCCATCAGATCAACTGCCAGTCTGCTAAGGAACCAACAAAAAATGACCTTGTCCTCAATAATTGTTCTCTCCTAACCAGAGAAAAGAATAAATCTCATTCTTTAAGTATTCCTGGAGTCCATATGCCTACTGACCTTTCCTTATAATTTAGCTCTTGAAAAGTGTATCTAGCAAAATTTCTTTTTTTCTTTCTTATTTACTTTCTTTTTTCTACAATTCTATCTTTCTCTCTTTCTTTATTTTCTTTTCTTATTTCTTTTTTTGTTGATTTCTTTCTTTCTATCTTTTCTTCATTAATTTTTGTGAAACCAACTCTCACTCTGTTCTCCAAGCTAGACTGTTTATAATCTCAGCCTTGCACACACTGATATCCAACTCTTTGGTTGAAGTGATCCTCCCCTCTCAGCCACTTGAGTAGCTGGAATTATAGGTAAGGGATACAGAACTTGACTATCTTTTTTTTTTTTTTTTTAGTAGAAACCCTGTTGAGACTAGGGCTGAGATTGTATTTCTATATTTCTATTCCTCGTCCTTCTTTCCAATGTGAGAGCTCTAGAGAATCTTCCCAATTTGCCTTCACAGAGCATCAAAATATTGTAGTTATGTGTGGGATAAGTCACTGGGCTCTATTTAAGATATGAGCTTATTAGGATAGTTGAAGATTGTCCTATCATCAGGCCTCAGTGACACATAGGGAGTATGTCAGGCCTGTTTTACATATCCGTGTTGGGAGAGCACCACAACTATGCATGAATTTATTTTATCCTTATCACGTTTTATTAGTTAGTCTGTACTATACGTGTGATCCAATATAACTCATCCACAAGCATTGTGGTCAAGAATCAAAAGTTTATACATCCCTATCATGGAATTCTGGATTGATGGAAATTTAAAGATGGGCTGATATTTTTTATCATCATCATAAATCCATGCTGGTATGGAGTATACTACTGGACACAGGGCCTTACTATTTTTGAGAGGGAATCCTCTCTGAGACACTGACCATCCAAATAAAGCCTATTCTGGTGAAAGAATTGAAACATGAAAAGTAGAACTTGGAATTGTGTGGTGTACCATTGAGGTCTGTCAAAGCATTCTCTGATCACTGGGCTATATTTATTGTTCTATAACATCCAAGGGCAGCACTAGGTAGAAATCGCACTCTTCCATTTGATTACAAATCAGTGATTTAAAAAGGAAAGGATCAGTTTTTTAATTCCTTGATCATGGTTACAAAACAAAATCAAGGAAGCAGGAATTGAGTGTGGAGAAAAGAACCCCACTTTTTTAACTGTTTGAACCCAACAATAAACCTGAACAGCAACTATGTTGCTTAGCAGGCATAAGATTAAGCTTAAATATGGTAACCCAGAGCAACACCGATTGTAGTTCCATCCATGGTGACAATGTAGTGACTTCATCCTGGAATATTGATGGATCCAGGCTTCTGGTCAAATATACTCACCAGAATTTTCTGCTCATTTCAGCTGATGTCCTGCAAGTGTTTGTTCCATAACATTTTTTAGTCTCTCATTTGTGCCTTATTAATTGCATTCACAGCTGAGATTCTAGATACTAGGCTGACATTCAAGCTGCATTCCTGATGGTAAAACTGCATAGAGACAAGTTTATAAGATGCTTTTCATTCTTTATTCTTTTTTTTTTTTGAGGCAGTATTTCACTTTGTCACTCTCAACACAGTGCTATGAAATTACAACTTTCAGAAATCTCCATCTCCTGGGCACTCCTGTCTCTGCCTCCTCAGTAGCTTGAAGTACATGTGTTCTTCTCATTGCCCATATATTTTTTTGTTGCATAACACAAGAGGACACTTTTGTCCACTGAATCTAGTCAAGGATTTTTTGAAAGAATGCATAACACAAGGGGGTACTTCTAAGTCAACCATCTTGTGATTGTCACTTAACTTTTGCACAGAGTAAGTAGTTAACATGCATGTATCAGGAAAGGTCTTTGGGCCCTTAGGGCCAGTTCCCTTTAAGCTAATCCATACCTGAGTATCCATTTTTACACAGTGAGATTGATCATCAAAACAGATAGGATGACCAGTAACACCAGTTGTATAATTACTAATGCAAGTGTCTTATTTCTCAGGTATAAATGCCCTCTTATTATCATATGGGACTGGAAGCCAAGATAAGTCATTATCATAAGCAGGTTCAGTTGGTTCTAGCCAACGAATTCCACGGAGTAGTGGAGTTAGGAACATATTTCCTTAATTCACATTTCTTCCCTTCTGTTGGGGCTGACCATAAATATTTATGGCCAAAGAAGTGTTTACCATATTCATGTCCTCTTGTGTGCATCCCAGCAAGGCGTGAGCCTCATGACACAGGTCCTTCACTTGATTCTAAGTTACTTAGAGGCAGGGGGGTCCCCTTATCTAAAACACAGCACAGTATTTCCCTCTCCATGTGGGTGTCAAGCTTACTTTCTTCAAGTTGTTTGTGACCATCTCATTGCTTCTCTTTGTCTTCCTCATGGTGGGAACACAATATTTCCAAATTGTGCCTGATTTTTAAGTTCTTTTCTGGAACCCAAAGTTTAGTATTTCCTGAAGAAATATAAGCATCCCCCATCATATCACATTTTCAGGTACCCACACATTTGTTATAAACTGGTTGCTTTAATGGTTGGGATGTAGCAGTTATCCAGTATTTGTACACTGGAATCTTATCATTTTCGTTCATATTCAAAAAATTTAAATATGGCAGAGGATATTCTTGCCTAGGTGTGACATCATAGAGCTCTCCCTCTTTTTTATTTTAATAACATTTCTTTATTGTTCAATTTTGTCTTTCAATTATAGATTGGCATGTACTATTGCCAGGGATACCAGTATATATATTATGTATTTTTAAAAAGTCATGATGTTTATTTCAAATATGAGCAGATCCATTGTCTATTTTAATATATGATGGCTTACCCATTACTGAAAAAGCTTCTAATAGATGAACAATAACTGCATAGGCTTTTTCTGATGATAATGCTGTTTCCCAAGAAAAATGAGATGTATCAATAGAATGATGTATATATTTTAATTTTCCAAATTCAGGAAATTGAGTAGCATCCATTTGCCATAATTGATTTGATACTAAATCTCTGGGATTAACTCCCAAATGTAAATGGGAAGCAATTTATGGCTGACAATTAGGGCAAGAGTGAACAATAGCTTGAGCAGTGTGCCAAGAGATATCATGTCTTCTTTTTAAAGCTTTAACATTAGTATGATGTAATTCATGTTCTTATTAGCTGAAAGTACAGATCCAATTAATTGATCCATAGTGTCATTCCCTCTTGCAATAGTTCTGGGTAAATTAGTATGGGCTTATACTTGAGTAATATAAATAGAATGTACTCTATTTCTTATTAATTGTTGTAAGATAGAAAATAATAGTGTTAATTCTTCAGTATTACTGAAGAATAATATTACTAAATTAATAATAGTGTTAATTAATAATTAATAATACTGCTAAGTGTTCATAGGTAAAGTAAGTGTTTCTATTGTTGGAACTACAAGGGTAGAATACAAGAAATCACTATTTATATTTAAAGCTTGGCTAGGGTAATCTGTTAATAATATTATAGCAAATAATTCTTGGTTTTGTTCAAACTTAAAAAAGGTCTGTTGCAACTTATGGGGATTTAAACCTAAATATCAAGCTACTCCAATTCTATTAGCATCTGTATAGTATAGTATAGTATGACTCTACATTTTCAATAGGTTCCAACTTAATGACTTTAGATAGAATCCATGAAGTATTTTTTAAAATTTTAATTATTTTATCCTATGGAAAATGGTTATCTATAACTCCCATATAATCTGATAAAGAAATTTGGCATTCAGTGTTTAACATCAATAAATTAGAAATTTGTTTAATATTTAGAAGAACTACAATTTTTTCTGGAACTCTTCCAACTAATTGTCTTAAATGCTCTCTTCCTTTTAAGATTACATATAACATCTTGTGTACATATGTTTCCATCTTTTCAGAAGCTTTATTAGCTAAAAAGCACCACTCTACAAATGCTGTTTCTTGGACGTTTAGTCTAGTGGAAGAATGTATTGATGGTAATATATAAATATAAAAATTATTGATTTGAGAAATTTGGTTTAATTGAGCATTTGAATATGCTCCTCAATCCATTGTAAGTCTTTTTTAACTTCTGGTGTAAGTTTCTTAGGGTTGTTGAAATTAGAATTTCCTTCTAGTATTGAAAAATATTTTTAAAAGCATACGTGGGAATTCCTAAAGTTTGTCTAATCCAACTATAATCCTAATAATTTTTGAAAATTATTGAGAATATGAAGTGAATCTCTTCTAATTTGGATTTTTTGTGGAATAATATTTTGAGCACTCATACAATATCCTAAATAGTCCCATGGTTCTTAACTCTGAATTTTATCTTTACATATTTACAGACCACATTCCTCAAATTTAATTCAAGCTAATAATTCAAGCAAAAAATTGCTGTAAAATATCTGAACTAAGATGAACTAATAGTATATTATACATATAATGCAAACAAATACTATCTGGAAAATTCATTCTAATCTGTTCTAAAGACTAACTTACAAATAATTGACACAAAATGAGGATATTTAACATACTTCGTGGGAATACATTCCTATATCTTTTGGTGGGCTTTTCAATATTTAAAGCTGGGACAGTGAGTGCAAAGCGTTCAGCCTCCTTCTGTTGCAAGAGGATGTTAAAAAAGCAATCTTTTTGATCAATGATAATAATTTGACAATGCTTTCCAGTGAAAGTAATTGGGGATTCCTGGCTGTAAGGAGACTGTAGGTTGAATTATAGCATTTATTTTTCTTAAATAAATCAGTATTCTCCATTTGCATGACTTCTTTTAATTACAAAATTGTATTGTTCCACTCACTTGTGGTTGGTTGTATATAGATGGCTTATAATTGTTCTTTATCTAATTGATGAAGTGCTTTAAGTTTTAGGAGAGGAAGAGGCCACTGTTCCACCCAAAATTGTTTATCTGTTTTCCATTGCAAAGCAAGGGCAGAGCACTTCTCAGTAATCCTTAGAAAAAATCCTCTAGCAAAGATGGCTTTTCTAAGCCAGTTTTGTCACTTTTCATTTGAACAACTTCAGGCTCAGTGTTTAAACCAAGCTGCATAATCTTAAGCCCCATGTTAAGCATGATATTTTTTGTAGCCTTAGAAATAGTAGGAATAGTAAGCATTTTTGCCCACTGTCTCTGTAAATCTCTTCCCCAGAGGGTAATTGCTATAGGATCAATAAAAGAATGAGTACTGGCAGGTTGGCCATTGGCTCCTTTACAAATTAAAATTACAGTACTCTGTTCTGTATCAACAATTGTCCCAAGCTCAATGAATTTTGCTTTTACTTTACTTTTATGCCAGTTTTCTGGCCACATATGATAAGCAATGATTGGTACATTAGCCCAGTGTCTACCAGACCTTTAATCTGGACGCTATCTTTAAAAGCGACATCACGTTGGGGATGAGTGTCATTTAAAGAACTATGCCAAAGACTTGTTTACCTATATTTCCAAAGCCTCCTTACCATGTTACAGGAGCAGCTTTTCCTTTATAATAATGTAAAATTAGGTTTTGGGACACAATTAATTGGACATCTTTTCTGACTAAAGCCCTCTTTAAAAATTTCTCCTTTATAATCCTCATCAGTTACTCCTGGATGGGCTGATAATTCTTCCATTACAAGAGTGATTCATCCTAGACTAAAGCCTATAGTTCTCCCAGGAATGGGGCCATAAACTTCAGTAGGTAGTTTTTTAAGGGGTTCCCCACTATGTAAATTAACACCTGTTAATAAAAATAGAACTAATGCTACACTTCCTTGAATGGAATAAAATCCATCCTAACCGTGAATTTTAATCTGTGGTTTGATTTCCAAATTGTCAGAATTAGTCTCCTGATCTTGTAAATTGAATTGTTGTTCAATACAAGTAATTATTGAAGGGGCTCATGTTCTATGACTGTAAGCCTGGAGCTAGGTCCCCTTGCCAGGTTCTCTGGTTCTTGTTGGGTTTATTTTTATTTCCTTGTTCTCCATGAGGAGAGAGAATATTGCTGTCTTCCTCTTTCACAGAGCAGTAGTCATTGGTTCATTTTTTTACCTTGTCATAGCCTCAGCATACATCTGATATTTTAGTCTAGGTTTTGCCTTTCCCAAATTCTCTTCTGACATGCCTGGTTTTTCCACAGTTAAAAGACTTTGCATACACTGCATTAGTTTACAAAGCTGAGGTAATAGCCGTAGCTTGTAAATTAGCTTGAAAATATTCAGGTTTTACTTTTCTGCAAGCACAAATATACTGTTTAATGGTAACATCTTCCTAATTTTTAAGCCCTGCTAGTACTCATTTATAATCAATGTTCACATTTTCAAATACCACCTGTAAAGGAAACATTTTAAGAGCCTCTTCTCCTGGAATGGAACATTCAATTATTGTTTGTAAATAAGCAATGAAGTCCAAGAAAGGTTCATTATTTCCTTGTAATATTTTAGTAAAAAAATGTTTAATATCTCCTTTCTCATCAAGACATTGCTATGCTCTAATGCACACATCTCTTACTTGTATTAGTAGCTTTGGGGTATATACAATTTGTTGGCCCAAAGCCTCAAATTCCCGTGTTCTGGTTAATTCTTCAAAAGTACCAATGGTGGATCCTCGAACTATTTGTGTTGAACCTGAATTTTTGCTTCCTCTATCTAGCAATACCTAAATTGAATAAACTGTCCTGGACTCTAACTGGTATATGCTAATGTTTCCCAATCCTGAGGAATAAGTACACGGGTTTCACAATAAGATTTGAGAGGCCCTATTTCACATGGAAAATTAGGAATGTATGCATACACTGCATCTTTCATAGTTTTTAAAATTTAATTTATATTCAGGTATGAGAAATACATACTCCTCCATGTCTTTCCCCTTGCAATACAGGAAAGATCATAGCATCCTCCTATGCCACCAGGGGTTTGGAGGGCAATGTAGAACTGGACACATTAGCATTATAGACAAGATTAAAAGTAGAAGATTCAACTAGAAAATCCACTCTACTAATATATTGAGAACGTGTTTGATCAGTCCAAACTGGGTATAAACCAGGAGGGACTGTGGGAGTCCAAGGACCATCCTACCATTTAAGAGGCTGTTTAGAACAGTAGCAGGTAGTCTAAGAGGTTGAGGAGGAGTTCTAGGAGGAGCATTGTAATGAGGGGTGCAGTAGTGCAACCCCATCCTTAGAATATTTCCTTTCTATGACCTGAACTCTTTTTTTTTTCATATATTTTGTAATCTTTCTTTCAGCATTTTTCTTAATTCTTCTATATCTTCAGGATTTGAGCTGCTAGTAACACACTCACTGTCACATTGAATAAGATGTTTATCCGAATCCTCACCTTTCTTAGCTTCCTCGTCAGAGTCATCAGAAGAAATGCCTTTTTTATGGCTTTTCATAAGTTCATCATAAATTGGCTTTTCCTTCTCATCTTGCTCTATCTGAGGAGGAGAGGGTTTAGGAGATGGGGGCTTAAATTTTCCACTTCCGAACTGGACTGGAAATGTTCCAGGGTGGTTTTAACCAAATAGTAAGCATTTCATACATCTTTGTGTATGAAGTCACACCTTTAATGTGCTATCTTGAGGGCCCAACCCACATTCCATACTTTGTAATTTAATTGATTCTTTCTTTCAGGATTAAACCAATAAAAATGTTTAGCCACCACCTGAAACAGTTCTCTCAGAACCTTAGTTTTAACACTAATACCTGAAGAAGATAATAAGTTTTTCAAAAAAGAAATATACTGTTATTCTAAGTATTGAGAATTACCTACTATTTCTATTGATTCTTTGTGAATGCTAGGAGTTCTATGTGCTCACCTTGTGGTCAGTGTCATCTCCTAGATTCAAAGTCCAGGTCCTACCTTAGGTGTGCATCTGTCAAGCAGGAGAGTATTGCGCAGATGCAGGTCCTGCTGTCCTTGCTATGCTAATACAGCTTACTGATCCTGATGACTATGCCAATTGCTCTTGTCTATTTTTCTTGAGTGGATTTTCATACACAATATAGGTTTATGTTTGACCACAGATCTAGTGTTGAAGAATTTTCCACTAGATTTGATGTCAACTAGAGAAACTATTCTCTCATAGAAAAAAATTTTCCTACAATCTCTATTAGTCAAGACTTCAGGGCACCATCTGCGGCTCAAAGGAGTAAGGAACAACACCATATGCCAGCTTTGGCTGGATGAAAGCCAACCCTGGACAAAACCCCCTAAAAAAAGTGAGATTTTACACAACTCAGAACATTTGGTATCTTAGATTCTTCAAGTCACTCTACACTGCCCATATAGTGAATTATTGAATGAAATATGTTTTTTTAGGCACACTTAAATACCTGGATTATACACTTAACCCCTTCTGTTGTAGTTTTCAATATGGGCCAGCAGACCTTAGCATCAAGAGACTATTGCCCAACTCTCGCTCTCTTCCTCAGGTTAGATTGTCTATGACCTCAGCCTTTCACAGAATATCATCCAACTATTCGGTTTCTGTGAAACTCCAAGTGATCCCCCTGCCTCAGGAGTATGATAGGTAAGAGATTCAAAACTTGACTACACTTTCTATTTGAATAGAAACCCAGTGGGAGATCAGGGTTGAGGTTGTCTTTCTGTTGCTCAGCCATTTCTCTAACACAGGAGCTCAAGGGATCTGCCCAATTTGACTGCTGAAATCATCAAAATATTGTAGTCATATGTGGGATATGTCTTTTAGTTCTACATAAAAAAATGAGAAATTGAAGATATTCCAATTCTCAGAGAACTGTTTGATATGTCTATGGTGGACAATCACCACAACCTGGATAACAAATACACATGTTTAGCAGAAATAAGATTAAACTTAATTATTAATATTTTTACTTTTGATCACGTAACTACTGTTGAAAATTTTTCCCTAGATTAGATGTCAACTGGAGAAATTATTCACTATTAGGGCAATTTTTTTTTTTCCTTCAGAAGTACATCTGAAGTGTTCTATTATTCAACACCAGATTTTACACAACTCTGAACCTTGGCATCTTAGATTCTTGTAGTCACTCTAAACTGCACACACGGTCAATTTTTGACTCAAGTCAGGTTTTTTAAAGCACACTACAATATCCGGATTTTACATATCAATCTTTTCTGTTCCACTTAGAATCTGGGCCAACATTACCTTGCCCCCATTAGTCCAAGACCAGAGACCAGATCACTCTGTACAATCCCTCCCTGGCAGATCAAATGGCTGTCTCCTAAGGAACCAAACACAAATGAAATTGTCCTGATTCATTGTTCCATCCTTCACACAGAAACACAATAAATCTCCTTCTTAATATCTTCTTGTATAGCATCTGCCTACTGACTGACCTTTCTTATAATTTAGCTCTTAGAAACTGAACCTAGCATTTTTTTCTTTCATCCCTTCCTTCGTTTTCTTTTACTCAATCTTCCTTTCCTTTCCTTTTCTTTTCCTCCTTCCTCCCTCATCCCCTCTTTCTTTCTTTTCTTTCTTTCTTTCTTACTTCTTTGTTCTGGCATTATTTGTCTTGAGATCAACTCTCACTCTGTTCCCTAGGCTAGTTTGTTCATGACATCATCCTTGCACACAATAACATCCAACTATTTGATTGAAGTGATTCTCTTATTTTAGACTCTGGAATAGCTGAAACTATATTTAAGGAATACAATACTTGACTACCTTTTCTTTTTCTATTTGAGTAGAAACCTAGTGGGATATCAGGGCTGAGTTTGTCTTTCTGTTGCTCAGCCTACATCTAACACTGGAACTCAGGGGATCTGCCCAATTTTGCAACCCAGAGCATCAAAATTTTGTAGTCATACATGGGTTAAGTAATTAAGCTCAACTTGAGACATGAGCTTATCAACGACTTTGAGGATTCTTCAATCCTCAGCCCTCAGTGACACTTAGGAAGTATGTTAGGATTGTTTTACATATTCATGATGGGAGATCGCCACAGCTATGCATGAATATCTTTTATTCTTATCTGGCTTCATTAGTTATTGTGTATTATACCTTTGATCCAACATAACTCTTCAAGGTGCATTGTGTCCAAGAAACCAATATTTTAGACACAACAAGCATAGAATTCAGGATTGATAAAAATTTATGATACACTGATATTTCCCATGATCATCATAAGTAATTAATGGAGTATATAACTGAATGCACTCACCAGATTTTTAGAGGGAGCCTTCAGTGAAGCACCTACCATCAGCAAAAAGTGTATTCTAGAGAAAAAAGTCAAACATCACGAGGAATAGAATGGGGAATTGTATGATATACCATTTAGTTTCGTCAATTCATTGTATGTTCATTAGGCTCAATTTCTTGTTCTATAACATTCCAGGACAGCACTGTGAATAAACCACACTCTTCTATTGAATTACAAATCCATAATGTGAAAAGGAAAATATGTCTTTCTGAATCTCTTGGCAATGGTTACAAAACAAAATTTAGGAAGCAGAAATTGGATGTGGAGAAAAGAACCCTACTCTTCATAACAGTTTGAATGCAAGAATAAGAAAAAGCTTAAATTTGGTAACCCATAGCAACACTCATTGTGATGTCATCCATGGTAACTATGTAGTGACCTCATCCTGGAATATAGTGGGATCCAGGATTCTACTCAAAGATACTCACTGAAATTTTCTGCTCACTTCACCTTGTGTCCTGCAAGTGTCCAGTACACTTCTTAGCCTTCCTTCCACAGACAGAGAGGTGATCTCCTATTTTTACCTTATTGATTGCATTAACCACTGATATTCCAGTCACTAGACTGACACAGCAATTAAGAATTTGTACAGCAGTGAAGTGCAAGCTACATTCCAGATTATATACCTGCATAGAGACACTTTATAACAATACTGTTTTTTTTTTTTTTCTTTAGAGAAACATAGTTTTAGTTTGTCTCTATTGGTAGGATGCTGTGCCATCACAGTTCACAGAAACTTGCATTTCCTGGGCTCAGGATTTTTTTTTTTTTTTGACTCAGCCTTTCCAGTAGCTACAATGCCCAGCAATTTCTAGTTGCAATTTGGCTGGAAACATTTTTGAACTCACCACCTTCATGTTGAGCCACCACTTCAGACATCGAAGATGGGATATGTTTCAAACTAAATTTTGGTGGTTCTTCATACCTATCATCTTGGCAATTTTGGAAGCCCAGTGAGTTGGTTTGTCTGAGCTTCTGAGTTGGAGACCAGCCTCAGCACCAGTGAGGTACACATATCAGAAGAACAAAAAATGGCCTAATGTTATGCAGGCTCCTGGCTTGCCAGTTGAAAGAATAAGTTCACTTGATGAGAACACTTGAAGTTTTCTGTGAGATACAATCCAAGGGAACTCTGCCAAATGCAACAATAAAGTTTCTGTCTGAATGAATACATGCAAAAACTATTTATATTGGAGTTACTCATCACGTTTAAGTGTTTTGTTTTGTTTTGTTTTTATTGTATACAGATGGAGACTTACTTTATTTATCACACTCATTAGAGTTCTTTCACATCTACAGATTACAGCAACCTTCAACTCCTAGGCTTAGATAATTTTCTTCTAACAGCTTCCTGAGTAACTCAGAATATAGAAGCATGGCACTATGGCTTGCAATTATTTTTACATTTGACCATGGATCTGGTGTTGAAATTTTCCTCTAGATTTTATGTCAACTAGAGATATTATTCTCTGATAGAGAAATGTTTTTCCTTATAACCCCTATTGCTCAAAACTTCAGTTTTGACACAACTCTAATGCTTTCGTATCTTAGATTCTTATAGTCACTCTAAACTGCCCACACATTGAATTCTTGACTCAAGTCAAGGTATTTTATGAACACTAAATTATCCAGATTATGCACTCTAACCTTCTGTTGCACTTTTCAATCTAGGCCAATATTCCCTTGCACCAGTCAGTCCAATACAACGGACGAGACATCTCTGGATGAACCTATGTATCGGATCAACTGGCAGTCTCCTAGAGAACCAACTGAAAATGAACTTATCCTAAGTCATTTTTCCCTCCTTTACCCAGTGTTGCGTTGAGGTTTCACGAGAGACAGACAGCGTCACTACAGGTTCAATCTCGCATCTGGAATTCTTATAGTGAAGGAGAGAGACTACCTCTCTGGTGGAAGTAGCAAAGCTTTATTGTTCAAGACC